>JAWNMG010000048.1:0-77597 GCA_035044245.1 Drosophila nr. fundita
CATCATCATCAGCATCATCAGCATCAACAGCATCATCAGCATCAGCATCATTGTTATCGGTATCCAAGTATTTGTCATCCACCTGACCGGGCAGACTATTTGCCTGCAAGTATATATCGTCGCTGCCAGCTGATCCAAAGTCGTCCCGAATCGCTGTTGCTGCTTGGCTGGTGGCCAGCGTCATCAAGAGCAATGCCATCAAATGACGCATGTTGGACGTCGGTTTTCTGCACTCCAAGTGCTCCATACATTCGCGTGAGGCCCATTTTATAGGCAGTCGTCGTATCTCAAGTCAGTTGTGCAAACAGTCTAAACATAACAAAGAACCAAACACACAATAAGCCAACCAAATGTCTGCAATTCTTTTTCTGTTCGAGAAGTAGATAAATATTTAAATGTGAATCAAGATCGGTTTCACTGCTTTTGCCCGAATAATGTTACTCGATAATCCGCGTATTCTGAATTATTCTGAATTCAAAATCAAACATCCCATTGCATATATTTAGGCTCATTCATAAAATCCATTAACTATTTTAAGAATAGTTTAATCAAAGATTCTTCAAGCCGCTGGCACAATATTTTATTCTGAACAACAATACAAAATCCTTATGCATTTTCAAAGGACATAATGACCTTTGCTGATCTGCATTCAAAGATACTAGATGATTAAGATGTCCTTTGATAAGTTGACACAGGGGACATGACAGGGATATGAGCCGGCTTCTGGCCATTTTCTCCACATTAAAAAGTGCTTGAAGAACAATCAGTAATTTTCGCATAAGCTGGCCAAGGACTATCTATGCTCCAAAGGACATTCGGTTGATAGTTGTAGAAATGGCCAAGTTATACCCGACTCTTAGTCGTGAGCAATTTCCAATCGTGAAAATCCTTGAAAGCCAAGCGATAGTAATTTTTTCTGCGAGCGCAACAGTACGTGTCCTTTCTGAATCCACTAAGATATAGCCGAGTTACGGCTTCTTGACAATAACTTAAATTTGTTCGGGATTATTTTAGCTAGGCTAAAACTCGGTCAAGGGATTCTTGCAATAAATTTGTATTCCATGAAAATAAAATCAGGAAAAATAAAAACGAGAATTTATAACGATTAACAAATATGATGATGCCGATATGATTTAATGGAATACGAACTTTTTTAAAAGGCAATCTCTTACATCGCCTCCAGAGATTCATGGTTGGGTGCGTACAGACAGCGAGAATCGATTACCAGCTCAGATCCCACTACCATTTCTTTTTGACAGTCAAGTAGGTAGCAGAAACTCCCTCTTTAATAAAATCAACTGCTCTTGTTTCATTTTTCGTTTGTGCCTTTCGAGCTTTAGCACTTTTAATTAATTCAAAAGGGACTATAATAATAAAACATTATGAAAGAGCTAGGGTATCAAAGGGTCCCACCTCCGTAGTATACAAAAAAAAAAAGAAAGAATGTTACATTCTAGGGAATACCCCACAACATTAAGTTGAAGTACAACTATAATCGATACAATATAGATCTATATAAATATACACACAAATATGCATACCTATCAGCCATGGCTATATGGCTGCTCACAACTTGCTGATTATAAAGATTCGCAATAAAAATGCTGGTCCGAATTTATAATAATTTTTATAATAGCAAAAACAAAACTATGAAATAGGAATGAAAAACGATGGCATCAATGGAAGGATAGGAAGGGTAGGAAGGATAACGCCACCCCTCAGATGCAGTCCATGTAGCCCTCGTCGAAGGCGTGCCGCATTACGTTGAATATCTGGCGATTGCACTCGTCCCCCGCAATCTCCATGGACAGCTGATGGAAAGCGGCGCCATGCATATCCTCCTCAAATAGCTTGGAAAGTCGATCGCAGTCAGCTTCGCTGCCCAGCAGCCAAGGCATGAAGTGCATGCAGATCATTACGCCGTAGAACGCATAGCGCTTGAAATGCGCTTTGAAGCGCTCGTAGCTGGAATGGGAGCGGCAGACAATGCACGAAATATTAGTTGTTGTCAGTCAATCAATCAATTATAACAACAGTCTGTCAGTCAGTCAGCCGATCAGTTACTCTGGAACAATCAATTGAACGAATTAATCAATCAGTCAATCAGCTAGTCACAGACTCGGCCATTCAGTCAATCAGTCGATCACATAATCAATACTCAGGCAATCAATCAATTATAACAACAGTCAGACAGCCAGTCAATGAGTTGATCAGTCAGTCTGTATTCAGTCTGGAAACAATCAATCTCAAATTCTCGAGGAATCAATTAGACGAATCAATCAGTCAGCTAGTCAAAAACTCGACCAATCAGTTAGTCGATCTGTCTATCAGTCAGCTAGTCACGCAGTAAATCAGTCACCCAAACTGTCTGTCAGTCAGTCGCAGTCACTTAGTCAAAATAATCAGTCAATCAATCACCTATAGTCGGCTAGAATATGCTCGATCTGCTCCTCGCCAAGTGATTGCCTGTTGCGCTGCAGCAGCAGCTCCAACAACTGCAGCATCTGTCCATGATAGAGACGCAACAGTTTGGGAAACCATTGGACACGCTCCGCGGCCGGGATGTTCATGTACAGATAGAAACTGATATCGATGGCGACTGTGCTATAGCGCATCTCCTGGAAGTCAATCATTTTGATGTCATCCACCCGCCCCGATTCGTCCTCATGGAAGAGCACATTGTTCCGATTGAAATCGCCATGCAGAAAGCTGCTAAAGTGACTTTCGCAGGATGTGCTGCGTATGTGCTCCAGCAGATCATTTGGTTGCTCAAAGTATTTCGTACGCAAACGCTGCACGGCGTCCGCAAAGCGTGTATCCTCCTCCTCCGACGACGCAGATTGCATGAGCTGATTGCCACAACGATCGTAAAACTCGTAGAAGCGATCAAAGGCCAGACGATACAGCACCGCATACAGATTGGCCGAGTTGTCAGCGGAGACAAATGCCAATGGGATCAGCTCCGATTGCAGGCGTTTATGCAACTGTGGCTGGACAATTCGCATTGCATAGCCGAGCGCATGGAATTGGCCCAGCTGCACAGACATCGCTTCCAGCTGATCCTGGCGCAGCGCCAATCTGGGTCCAAGCTCATAGCCAGCTGGCCGTAGATGCTGCAGCGCCAGCACCGATTCCATGCCATCGCCCAATGCTGCAACACACAAGCAGTCAAGTTCGGGATATCAAGGATATCACACAGCACTCACCCTCAACACAGCCGTAGGTGGCCCAATAGGAGCGGGGCACCAATTGAGTGCCAAGTTCAGTGTTCAGTCCACTGGTGCGCAACAGATGCTCAAAGGCTGGCAGCAGTTTCGCATAGAGAAAGATCTCGTTGGCACATTGCGTGTAAGATTTGCTCGAATCGCGAAACTCTTTGCTACCCTTCATGAATTTGACAATGAACAGCTCGCTTTTATCACTGGCGAAAATTCCAGTTGTTGTGTGTCTGATAATAATGGGATATATTCAATTCACCTGCCACTGGACATTCGCATGTCCAGCTTGATTGTGTAGAGGGCGGACATGAAACCGTCCAGTCCATTGGAGCACTCAATGCTGTGCGAGAGGAGCGCCGCATTTGTGCCAAAATACTTGAAGATATCGTACACTAGATATCGCTCCATATAATCCAGTTGCTGTTGTTGCGTTGACATTTTACTCAGTTAATTGGTTTTCATTAATATGAAGATCGCTTTGATTGTAATCTCGACGTGTCGATTTACTTTGTGCTCGTTTGAACCCCAGCTGACTATCGTTATCGATACCTTGCTTGTGATCAGCTGAGTACATCTTAGACGTTAACCGGCTTAAAATTCAAATCATAATTTTTGATTGAGTTGTCAATTGATGAAGTGCACATTCTTATTTATTTATTTTTCATTTTTCATTTATTCACATTTTCGTAGTAAATTAATTCAAAATTGAAATGAGAATTCAACCAACAGCTGAGTATATTTTTCCGCTTACCGGTTCTAAATTCAAATCAAATAATTTTAGTATGAGCTTTGCTTGAATTGTTAAGTGGTGTTTTAAAGTCAATATGCTTATTTATTTATTTATTATTTTTTTTATATATTTATATATGTAATTCGAAATTGAAATGACAATTGAGACAACAGCTGTTCTAATAGCATTATGTCTTGCATCCGGTTTGGCGGTGGTGAGCATGGTAAAATTTAATTTATTTCCCATTATTTTTTCGTGTATGCTTGCTTGAGCCATCTATATATCGATAAGCTATCGGTATCGATAATGCATGTTGTGCATTCCTGCCCAGCAGATATTGGCAATTGCCAGCCCTGCTCTTGTGGAGTTATAAAAATACAACAAAGCTGTTCAAAATTCCTAAATCTTAAAGCAAAGTATTATAAATTGTTCATTTACACATGTGCATTCATTCAATGCACGACCCACGACGCAATGCAGTAATTCAACAGAGCGTGAGTGTTGCTTAATGCGTCACGCGTGTTGTGGCCAGTATTGTCAGCTTACGATTAACAAGAAAAAAAGTACCAGATCCAAGTCAGAAAGACAAGCGCCGATTTTGAGCCATGTTGGCCGTAAATCAATGCAGTTAAATGAAGTGTTCTCTGAAAGCCAAATAATACAAATAAAACCACAAGTAAACTTGCATCTAACTAGTTCAAAGCTGCAAGAAGTATGCATACGTATGTGTGTGTGTGTTGTGTGTGAACGCTACAAATCAGCTATAAAGCGAAAAGAGTCGATACGGTGCTGGAAAACTGAGATGCGAGAGAACGCTGCCCAGCACTGCCGTTGCGTTTAATGAATGCAGTTGCCAACACTGCTTTTAGTAAATTCTGTGGTATGTTTTGTTGTTGGTGATATTTCACATGCCGTTGGTATTTTCGTATTTTCCATTTCTCTTCATTTTCGTTTTGCTCTTTGCTACGTTCAGAAGTGAGCGCGCGCGTTTTTCGTGGTCGTCCTCCGTGTTCGTGGTTTCGTCGCATTTTTTTCCTGTGTGGCAACAAACAAAATTCAAAGCTAATTAAAACGACAACAACAAGCTCAAAATATATATATATGTACATAGACACATATATAGCTTAAACACTCTGTTTTTGCTTTTTTTTTTGTCGTTTTTCTTGGGCATGTTTAGAATGCTGCAGCAGCAGTAAAAAGGTTGGTGAAAAAGACGTCGTTGGCCCATTCTCGTTCTTGTTATCGGCTGTCGTCGCGTCGTTCCATCGTTATACGACCGACGCGAACTGTGCGTGTGTGTGCATTATTTTTTGTTATTGTGCTTCGCTATTTTTTTTCTAATGGCAAACTAAAAAGCCCAAAAGTGAATTTGTAAAAACAAAAAAGGAGTCCAGTCAAAAAAAAAATCATCGCCTATAAATTCGTTGTCTGTTTTTTACTTTGCTTTTTTTGTGAGCATTTTTTTTTTGTACTCTGCCTGCGTCTCTGTTGCGACGCGCTCTTTTGTTAGCCCCAGCAGCAGCAGCGTCGTCACCAGCCCACTTTCTGTGTGTGTGTGTGCTAAAGTTATTGTTGAATATGCTTTAATGCCTCTCTTTCTCGCTATCCGTAATATGTGCATATATATACATACATATTATATATATTTTATAAACGATTTCAGCGTTGAAAACTGAACAGCCGCAACAACAACAAAAGTACCAAAAAAGCAAAATCAAATTTGTTTGTCAGCCAGTGTGTGCACATACTTATATATACATATACATAAATATATATGCTGCATGTATGAGAGACTGTCTGTGTGTGTGCTTCAACTGAAACATGTTTTCTGAAAATTGTAAACAACAACAATATCGATTGCAGTAACAACGAAATTCACAGCAACAACCAATATTAGTCAAAGGTAAGTGTTGCTCTTATATTTAAGTGATTTTATTCCTATATATACATATAATAGATAAATATATATGTAAGTATGTTTGTGTGTGTCCAGTTTAGCACTTATCATCATCAGCAGCATCAGCAGCAATTTGTTTGGTTAAGTTGAATGTGTGATGCCGCTGCTGGCGTCAACGTCGCTGCCGGCGTTGCCACTGTGTTACATTTTGCGCGCATACTGTGGCAGCGCCCGAGCCAAACATATTTGATTTGCCGGCATTTTCTGCTCTGCACTTATGCTTCTGATTGGAAATGGCATGTGGTCTTTGCGGTCTACGTGTGTGTGTGTGTGTGTGCCAGGTAAAAGCATACACACACGCATGCACATATTTGTATATATATGCTGCTGGCAAAAGGCAAACAAGAACTTAAAAAAGACTGCTGCGCTGCAGCAGCGACGGATGACGGAGCAGAGTACCACATATATATATATAAATATATATTTATATATATATTTATGCTATGCATGTTTATGCATGCACATACGGCCCATGTACAGACAACTGCAGCGAGGCTAGTTGGCGCTCTCACGCTGCTTTTCTGCTCGCCTCGGTCGACGACGACGCTGGCAGCGACGCAGCAGGCTTTTATTTGTATTATTTTGTTATTGTTATTAAATTGAAATTGCATATAACTTATATATTTTAATTGAGAAATGCAATATGCTTGCTATGCGCTATCTCTCTATTGCTCTCGCTATCTGTGACTTTAGCTTGCATCGTGCATTTTAATTAGAATTTGTTGTTAGGGCGTCAAATTCACCAACAAACAACAACTGTCTGCCATTATTGGGAGAGAGAGCGCACTTTCTCTCTCTCCCTCTATCGCACCTATGCTGCTGCTGCTCATTTGAACTGAAAATTTCAACAACAGCAGCAATAAAATGAAGACGACGAAGACGAGGCATAGAAGAAGAGAGGCGCGCACTGCGCTCTCTTTCTTTATCCCTGTCTCACGCTGCGGATGCTGCTGCTTACTTACCGCCTACTCAACAGCTGGACAGGCGACTGTAGAGGGCGCCAGCAGCAGCTGTTTAGCAAATTGGACACTTTGAAAACGATACAACCACAACAACGAGGAGATGCAATGCAATGCAATGCTTTTCTCGTTCCATTCCATTTCATTCCGTTGGGTCATTGCCTCTGCCCTTGTACTCGTGACTTGTGAGTCGTGTCTCTCACTTTATTTGCCCTTGTTTTAGTGTTTCTGAATGGATTTGTTGATTATTGATATAAGGATATCAGATATTATGCCTGGGTATAGCTTATCAAATAATATGTACCAAAGAGTAAAATCAACATTTTTGTTTGCTTAACTTAAAATTTAAATGCCATTTATTTTGAAATGGTTACGCTATTTAAGTGCAATAGTAAAAAAAAAACGTTATATTATTGCAAAATTCATCAATTACATGTGGAAATCAGTATTGAAAGTAGAGGTTTTCTTTTTAAACACAATTATTATTTTCCCAAACAACAACAAGAAATATTCATAGTCATGCTGGATCGTAATAATCTTAGTTTACTGTTATAGAAAGCACCAGTGTTTAATCAGGCAAAATCAATCAAATAAAGAAAATAATAATAATAATAATTTAAATTGATCATTGGATAAATGAGGAAGTTTTTTGTTTTAAATTTAATACATGCACGTCAAATACATCAAATACGCATTTCTTATAATTTCTTGCACTTCTATTATTATTTTGACCGCAACTGTAAGCAGCGCGTCAAGCTTGTCCAACATAAAATCATTATGCATAATGGATAATGATCAATGGATAACAAATAATAGTAGTCGGTAATTGTTGCTGGAATTGAGTTGCAGTTGTTTCGATTATGACTTTTTGTTGTTGTTGACTGCACTGCGCACAATTTGTTAAATGCGTTTTAAAAACATTTCTCGCATTGGCTTTGTTATTATTTTGTTGCTGTTGTTGTCGTTTTTATTATTGCGCAGCAAATTGGCATTGGTGACAATGCTGCCAAATCAAATAATACAAGCAACAACAATAAAAATAAACACGTGAGATTATTGCAGGTGGGTAGTGGTGGGTGGGGTGGGTTGCATATAAAAATGACTGCTGCTGGCATCTTGCTCAGTTTAATCAGCGCCGATTTACACGTGCTGCGTTCGTTGACGTCGCAGTCGACTGGAAATGCGGAGGAGGTTAATTCATGCACTGGAAATAGAAAAAAGCAAACAAATTGAAACGTAATTTCTTTAGTTGTGCTATTCTAATCAGCTCGTAGGGAATGAGTGAGTGCGATAAAGAGAGAAAGCGTGCATGTGCGTGTGGCTGTGTTGCACGCACATACACACACACACATTCTCATACATACTTCTACACATACACATGCATTTGCATAATATTAATAATATCAATAACAACTACAAATGATCGAAAAGTGGCAGTTTTGTTCGTCTGCAAAAAGAGTGGGAAATTATCTAATTGGAATTTATTCTTGTGGCGCTGAGAACGGCAAAGACTGATGCGGCGGCTGCGGCAGCATTTTGATGCTTGCTTTGCATGATCAGCATTCATGTTGTGGGCGCTCCGACGCCACCCAGCGCAATTTCAATGCCACTGTCAATGCTGCACACACACACACACACGCACGCAAGCGCAGTTGGTTTTTTATTTATTTTTTATTTGCATACAACACACACACAAACAACGTATGAATTATGCGTGTGACTTTTGCAAGTGTTGCAAAGTGTCGATTTACCTACATTTATTTTGCACGCATATGTGCAAAATTTGTGCATATAACTTTTGGCTCGGTTTCTGTTTTCTCATTTTAATTGCAATTGCTGATTGTTTGTTTGCTTGTTTGTTTGATTGTTGCGGGCTGCTTCTTTGTTTCGTTCAATTAATGCTTATTATTTGTGCTATTGCGTTTTAGGCAAAAAGCAACTTTATTATTTCGTTGACCTTGTGTGCAAGCGCAAGCTTAGCAGCAGAGCAACCAGAAGCAAGCAGCAAACAAAGCTAGCTGCGCTCGCGACTTGGCTTGTGAGGGCAACGGCGTCTGCGCTGCTGAATTGAATTCGTCGCGGCGAAATCGGTCATTGAACTTTGAACCACACGAAATGTATGTGTGTGTGTGTGTGAGAATGAGAGAGAGAGTGTGTAAAATAAACGGAGCGAGAATGTAAATTTTGTTTGTTGGTTGTTTTCTTGCTTGCTTTTTGCTGTTACCAGTATTATTTATTTGTGTGTGTGTGTGTTTATTTTATATACATGTGTTTTATTTGAGCTTGTGCCAGCGGGCATTCCGTTACGCATTTAACCAAATATAAAAAGAAAAGAAAGCTTCTCATATACTCTCTCTTTTTCTATCTGCCTATCATTCGTTCGGTAAGCTTTTCGCACCCATGGTTTTGATTTGGCTTTTTGGGCGATCCATGCCATTAATAAAAACACAAGTCCGCCCTATCCGACTAGTCGATACCCTGTACCTGCTGAAAACGTATTTGTTAAAAAATGAGCAAATAAAAATGAAATACGGCAGACAGACAGACAGACCTACATATAGACATATCGCACAACTTTTTTCAGCCCCATTTCTTTTCCAGTTGAAAGGGTGTAATATTGATAATTAAAGAAAATGCTTGCAAAAGTGCAAAAAAGCTTTATATTTTTTTTTTTTGCATTGAAAACGACTACAAAGTATTTTTAGTACAGAGCCGCACACCTATAAGCAAGAAATGGGAACGCACACACACTCAACAAGCACTAGTTTTTTTTTTTGGTCGCCCACATGTTGCGCAAAAAGGCTTTCTAGCATTTTATATATGCTTGTCATCTGAGGTAAATTATTTTTTTTTTCTGTCCTTAATTGAATTTTTAAATGAAATTACTCGAAAAATGTGTGTGGGACAATTATTTTTATAACTGTGCAGCGCTGGAAGAAGATGAAGAAGCAGCAGCAATTTGGGTCACGCATGACGCGCGCGCGTCTTTGACTAGAGCATGCGTGCGTGCGCTGTGTTGTTGTTGGTGGTGGTTGTGGTGGGTGGTGCTGGCAGCAAAAGAGAGTCAGCGAGAGAAAAAGAATGATAAAAAAGGGGGAGCGCAAAGACAAGAGTGAGTGCATGAAGCGAATATATTTATATATATGTGTGAGTGTGTGTGTTGACGTCAAACTCTGCTGCTGGATCGATCGTTAAGTTTTCTTTTAATTTTGAGAGGCGAGTGTGAGAGAGAGAGAGAGATAACCGACGACCACCCACTAAATGCAGAGTTGCCAGCTGCGCGTGAAATATAATTGGCGCTTCGTGTGGGATTCTGTGTGGGGGCCGCTGCTGCTGCTGCTTTGATTTTATACTGTTCGTTGAATATAAATAAATTATGAGGCATGCATAAAGTTGTTGCCGCCTGCCTAAAATAGGTATAAAACGTACACACTCACTCACTCACACGCACTCACGCTTTTGTGTGACGTCACAAGGCGCGATCGGTCACAAGCACAACTCGTGCAATTGATAAGGAAAAGCAGCAGCAGCAGCGACCCAGTTTAGTTTGATTGATTAACAAAAAAAAGTCAACGTATTTGAATAATAAGTGTGGCAGCACTTTTGTTCTGATCTGCTGCGTGTTGCATATGGGGAGTATTCACTATGCTGATGCTACTGCTGCTGACTGATTACCAGATGCCACTTGAATGTCGTCGCTGTGACGCATCCGCCAAAATGTTTTTGTTTTTATCTCTTTTTATTTGTATGTTTTTCGCTTTGCTTTGCAGCGTGTGAATCAGAGAATGAGAAAGAAAAAAGGAATCATTAATGGAACTGGTTTTCGGCATCTGCCGGCTGTGTGTGTGTGTGAGTGTGAGTGAGTAATGTTATATTGCTGTGTGTGTGAGTAATGTTATATTTCTGCAGAATTGCAATCATGTATTGCCATTGTGTGTGTGTGTGTGTGTGTTTGTTTGTTTGTTTCGTGTTGTTCAATTGCATGGCAACAAAACAAGCATGGCGAAAACAACACACAAATGCCGAAATGTGTCAGAATAACAATAACATCAACAACAATAGCAAAGCAAGCAGTTAACAGTTAAAAGCTGCGCTCACTTTCACCGCAATAGCAACGCAAATTGCCACTCAATGCCGTTATGCGTGTGTTTGTGTGTGTGGGAGCGAGGGTTGACTTTGTTAAACTCATTAAAATATACACATACACACATTTGCATTTGTTTTCTTTCAGCTTGGCAACAACAGGCGCTTAACAGCTGTATGCCATAGCAAATAGCTTTAAGTCGGGCGCCAGCCAGCCAGCCTGCACTTTCTATGCCACTTGTATATATGTGTGTGTGCAAGAGAGTGTGAGTGCGCGTGGCTCTCAAGCTACACACGTTGAACTTGTCTGTTAGAACTCGCCATACACACACACACACACACACACACACATGCATACATACATATGTATGCGTCGCGTGTCGTTCGTTCACCTGCCAGGCTGTGAGCAAGAGAGTGTGTGAGAGAGAGAGAGAAGGCGCGCAAGCAATTGAGAGCGAGAAAGTGCGCGTGTGTGAGTTCTTCGAATCAAGCGTCAGAGCAGCGCGTGTTTTTTTATACTACATTTGGTTCTTTTGCGCCGCGTAAAATGTTATTGAATTTGTTTTCACTTTTTCGCTTTGCTTACATATAAGAGAATATAACTGTATAATGCACTCAGTGTTTATAAAATGTCCAACTAATCGTTTCATTATTCTATTACTTATTGCAGCTCTAAACGACGACGACATCAAGAAAGATCAGCGCAGCAAGAACATCAACTGCAACAACAACAACTGGAATACCAACAACTGGAATTACAACAACAACTGCAACAAAAACAACAACCAAAACATGAGTTGCGTTGATGAACGCTTTATCGACATTATATTTAATTTGGCGCTCGTGTAATGTTTTTTTTTTTTTTTTTTTTTTTTTGATGTAGCAATTTAATTTAATATTAATCAACCTACTAAAAGGTTATAAAATATTGTTTTGAATATATACATAATAACAGCGGATTTAAATCAATAACATAAACAAATAATTGGTTTTAACATATTACAATATTACGTAACATCAATTTAACATTAAATGTAACATTTGTTGAACACTAATAAGAAAATAGGAAAATATTAACGCCCAACTGTCCAGAGGTCGCTGGTGTGGAGGCGCTTTAAGCGTCTGCGGGTTGATTTCGACCCTAGTGAGCAGGCCAATGGGTTTGTTCTCATGCAAAATGTGACAAAAATATTTTGTACTAAAAATAACAACAGTCAAAACAACAGCAATAACAACCAAAACAACGATTGCAGCAGCAAGAAGAGGATCAACAACAACAACATAAACAATCTAACGACAGCAAAAACAGTAACTTAAGGAAAAGATTCTCTTTGGCTATCTCTATTCTCTCGCTCTCGGTGTGCGTGTATCTTTCTCGCTCTCTTTTTAGAGTCGCATTTGTTGTGTGGTGTGTGTGTGTGAGAGAGCGTTGTTTTTGTTTTCGTTTTTTGGTGCCCGCGTACACACACACACACACACACACACACGCACGCACGCACGCACGTATGCAGGCAGGCAAAAAGCATCCACAAACAGCAGAGCAGAATGTGTACGTGTGTGTGTGCCATGGATTTGCATTCGTATTGCAAGCACAAAACATATGCAAATGCGTACACATGTGTATGCGTGTATGTAAATACGGTAAATAAATGAAAATCGCAACGTCATCATCATCATCATTGGAATTGCACATTATTAAAAGCAAACACATCAACAACAACTGCATATTCACACATATGCTTATGTACGTGTGTGCTGTAACTGTGCTACAAAAGCAACCGCAACATCAACCGCAACAACAGGAGAAACATAACAGAGCAAATCCAATAAAAAAAATAAAGACTTGAAAAGTGTGTTCATTACTTTAAACAAAACAAAAAAAAACATCAAAATCAGTGATTGATATATATTTATATATATATATATAAAGATATGCACATGAATGTGTATATACTGCATAAGTCAACAAAAACAACACACACACACAATATATATATTTATGCAAGGAAAAGTATTTGAAAAAAGAAAGCAAACTAAAAAGAAAAACGACAACAACAGTAAGGAAACGACCCAAAAAAAATATATTCATGAGTATACAGATACATGTATATCATATACACGAACAAAATCAGTAACCAAATTAACAACGAGAGGTAAATAATTAATTGCCGTTAATAATTAATTTAATCAATGTACATATAAATTAACAACAACAACAAGAACAACAACTAAATCGGAAAACATTTACAATTTACGCAAATTATATGAACAAATAACGCAATATCTATATATATATATATATATATACATATATATATATATATATATATATATATATATATATATATAATTAATTTAATCAATGTACATATAAATTAACAACAACAACAAGAACAACAACTAAATCGGAAAACATTTACAATTTACGCAAATTATATGAACAAATAACGCAATATCTATATATATATATATATATATATATATATATATATATATATATATATATATATATATATATAAATATATATATACATATGTATTATAAATCAATACAAACACCAATACGTATATGTAATATATATGTATGCAGCATATATACCTACATCCAGGTATACAGCCAGTAGTTCTTAAGCATAAAGCGTTAAACCAACAACACAAGCCCCATGTATAGACTGGAGGATACGAATAGCGGCGCCGTTATGGATAAGAACAAACAAAAATGTAAGTATAAAACTACAAATTTCTATTCTAAATTCGTATCCATAAGATAACATTCAGCTATTCTTGAATAATTTCAAAGCAAAACTGAATGCTTCAGCAGTCGACCACTGTGAATATTCCTTAACCCTAAACCCTCAGATACACACACCTGGACAGTAAAAGGGGTGTGAGGACAAGCACTATGCATGACTGCTTTCTTAGTTAATTTAATAGAGAATGCTTTACATTTTGGGGACTAACGTATCTTTCAGCATCTTTCAGCGTTTTATTTTATCTGATCCATACCAGTCCCAATGGACCAATGCGAAGTTTTTCCCCCATCTTCAAAATATGCGGCTCTAACCAAAGGAACTTAACTGGATATCCAACTAGCTAGTTTTACACTCAATAATCGCCGTAGAATAGTTGCTTATTTCTAATTGCCCATAACACCATACGACTATCGATTAACGGTTGCTGATGACTTAGGTGCATTTTTAAAGAAGTTCTGAGACCTTCCACTTAGTCCTTGATGTTAGAGCTTAAACTCTATGTTCTTTCCTTGGCCCATTTCATATTATTTTATAGCTCAGTTAAGCCTTAATTCAATTCTTACCTTTTGCAAACAAAATCAATAGACAAATTAAAGTTTTCTAAATTTGATGCAACTCGCATGTATTTCGCTGACCAGCTCAATATGCATATTTAACAAAAAATGATACTTTTGAATTTCATTAAGAAACAATCTCGCCACATTTGCAAATGTAGATATTATATTTTGGACATAATATAGAAACAAATTCCCACTGTATTGTTTTCACACCTATTTTACTGTGTACATACTACAAATGCTACTGCAGTCACAATAATTATAATAATAATGTATTTGAATTGCAAACAAAATATTGCATTTATAACGCAACTCTTCGTTGAGTCTCATAGCAAGCAGATGCTGCTCGATAGCTGCACCTGTTGCTGTTTCGCTTCGTCGTGAGTGAGGCATCAGTGCGCTTCACACTTACATCACTTACCTTTTGTTTGGCCATTGGGAGGAGCCAGCCTTTGCATTTATATGTGTGTGTGTGTGTATGTGTTTTTTTTTTTTTTTTTTTTGGATACGCCATGGGGGTGAGAATCTTCTGGAGATACAGGTGGCCCGGGCCACCTGCATGCACGATTCAAAGACAACGTCAATGCATACGTACTAAAAACACCCCCACACACACACCCCCACGCCCGGCGGTATCACCGTAAAGTATTACTTCACCGGGGTGGGTTGCCTAATTAGGCCTCTCCGTCACTCGCCGCTCAGTTTCGCATAATCTCAGATCCTTCTGTATGCATATGATGAGCAGGCGGACGTCTCTCCAGTGTGACGGAGACTCCATCATGTGCGCTACCAAGCTCTCCGGTGGGGGCACTGAGCCAGACATTCCCCTGTATCTCACACAATGGTAGAGCACATGTTCCGGATCCTCGATGGCGTCTGGGCATGTCGGGCACTGCGGCGTGTCCTCGTGCCTGAACCTGTGCAGGTAGCTCCTGTAGCCGCCGTGACCTGAAATAAACTGCGTTAGATGGTAATCTAACCCACCTGCATTCCTTCCGATCCAATCCTCTAGATTGGGGATTAGTCTGTGAGTCCACCTTCCTTTCCTCGCCGTGCTCCATCTATCCTGCCAGACGTCCATCGTCGCTGCTCTTGATGTTCTCCATAGCGTCCGGCGCAACTATCCTTCTAGCGCGGATCTCCTTCATCTCGCAGGTCAACTGGCACCATTCCCGCCAGGACCAGTGCTGCATCTTCCGAGATCGTGCGGAAGCCGGAGATCACTCGAAAGGCCCTCAGCCTGTAAGGTGCCGAGAGCCTCTTTTTCAGTCCTTTTTTACTGGACACAGCCGTTGCCCATATGGGTGCCGCGTACAGCAGTACGGAGGCTACCACTCTCGCCAGCAGTTGGCGCCTCGCTGGCTTAGGACCGCCAACATTGGACAGCATGCGCGAGAGAGCGCCTTGCATTTTGGCTGCTCTCTGGCTGACATACTCTATATGCGGCCGGAAGCTGAGTCTATTGTCCAACCTGACGCCTAGGTATTTTATAGACTCCTTGGATTTTACATCGTTGTTGACTTGCACCTGTATGTACTCTATTACTTTGCGGCTTGTAATGAGTACGGCCTCCGTCTTATGGCCTGCAAGTTCCAAGCTCGCATCCTTCATCCAGTCTGCCACGATTCTTATTGCCGCGTTCGCTGTGGCCTTTACCTCTTTGCACTCCTTGGCTACTATGACTAGTGCCAGGTCGTCTGCGAAGCCAATGAGGGTACAGCCCTGTGGTAGTGGAGCCTAAGTACTGTAACGAACCTTTTAGCTTAGCTGGGCTAACTCAGTCGAGCTGTGGGTTCGTGCAACGAATTATGATTGGTCGCGATGCGACAATTACCTCATCGTACATCAGGTTCCACAGCAGAGGGCCTAGAACGGAGCCCTGTGGCACTCCTGCTGTGACCTCGTAGCTCCTTGGTCCTTCTTCTGTATCATATCCCAACACCCGCTCTGATAGGTAGTTGGATATGATACCTGCTATGTACGATGGTACTCCAATTCCATCCAGGGCTGACATGATTCGCAACCAGTTTGCCGAGTTGAACGCATTGCGTATGTCGAGAGTGATTACGGCGCAATACTCCTTGTCGCCCCATCTCCATCTCGTTCCCTCAATTGCCTTGGCTGCAATATCTACAACCGCCTGGATTGCGTCTACGGTAGAGCGAGCTTTCCGAAACCCGTATTGGCTGGCTGAGAGCGCGTTTTTCTCATCAATGATGGTCAGGAGTCTGTTATAGATTATCTTCTCCAGGACCTTTCCCGCTGAATCCAGGAGGCAGATATTCCTATATCCTGACGGATCATCTGTCGGCTTATCCCCTTTTGGCAGGAGTATTAGCCGCTGCCGCTTCCATATCTTTGGAAATACTCCGTCCTGTAAGCATTTTGCGTAGGCTCCCCGCAAATACCTCTGGTATTGTGCGGACCGCAAGCTTCAGTGCCTTATTGGGGATACCGTCTGGACCCGGGGCCTTGTTGTCGCCCAATCCTCTGATTGCCCCCAAGACCACTTCTGGCGTGACGCTCTGAGCAAGCTCCGCTTGCTGGGTTGGGACCATTTCTCGCCGCCGCGGGTGGTGGGGGAACAGCGTCGCCACTATGTTGGCTAAAGCCGTTGGGCACGTTACCCGAACGGTCTCCTGACTCCGGATCTTTTTCATGACCACCTTGTATGCGGTTCCCCAAGGATTTACGTCAGCCTCCTCGCAGATTGCCCGAAAGCAGCTGGCCTTGCTTCTTTTAATACTGCGCTTAAGATCCCTCTTGGCTCTTCTGAGGTCATCCAGCCTACTGGCGAATTCCGGGCGGCCCCTGGCACGTTGGGAGCGCCTTCTGGCCAGTAGGCACGCTTTCCTTAGTTGGTTAATTTCCTCGTTCCACCAATAACAGGGCGTTGCTCGTCTGTTTGGCTTTCTCCTAGGCATGGACAAATCGCATGCGTCCGTAACGCAACGCATTAGGTTTGTCGCCATGTTGTCTGCAGATTGCCCGGTGGCTGGGCTTGCGGTGTTGCGCAGGGCTTCGGTAAAGGTTTCCTCGTCCAGGAGGTTTCCTTTCCACTTGGGCCCACATGCCTGGGGTCTCGGCTGTCTTTGCGACATTCCATTGATCACGAAGTGTATCGCTTGGTGATCGCTGAAAGTGAAGTCCTCGCTGACTCTCCAGGTCATCCTCCTGCATAGCGAGCTACTCAGCAGGGTAATATCAATGATGGACCCTCTGCCAGCCTTGCTATAGGTAAGCCGCCTCCCGTCGTTTGCGATGTTTGCATCGATTGAAGCAAACTCCTCTAACAGGCAGGTTCCTCTGGCATTTGTCGCACGACTACCCCATTCTACTGCCCAGGCGTTGAAATCCCCGGCAATTACTAAGGGGGATCTGCCGCGAGCATCCTCCGAAATCTCCTCGAGCAACTGTTGGAATCGCCTCAGGTCCCAGCTTGTCGGGGCGTAACAACTATAAAAGGTTATAGCGTTAATCTTCGCCCGAACAAACCCTTCATGGTCTGTGTTAACTTCCTTCGGAGGTGTTCGGAGAGACCAGATGGCCGCTTTCCCACACTTGCTAGCCGCCCAGCCGCTTCCAGAGATTGGCCTGTGCGGCTCGCAGATTATGGCCAAGTCTGCTTGCGTATCCCTGACCGACTGTCTCAGCAGGGCCTGAGCTGCCTCGCAGTGGTTGAGGTTCAGCTGGACGCACTTCATGTTCTTTTGGCCAGTGCGCTCCTGAACATGGGACATCTGCCGCTGCCTGCGATGTGTCTACTCTCCGTGTTCTTCGCCTTGCAGAACATACACTGCGGCTCTTTATTGCAGTCCTTGGCCAGGTGGTTCTGTCCTCCGCATCTTCGGCACAGATTCGACCGGTCCTGCTCGCTCTTGCACTGTCTAGCGAGGTGGCCAAACTCCAGGCATCTAAAACATTTGGTAACGCTAATGCGCACCCGAAGTCGTGATCTGACCCATCCCACTTTTAGGGATCCGGTGGACAACGCTTTCTTCGCTATATCTGCCGGTAGCCTAATTGAGGCAGTTTGGGTCTGCCCGTACGCCTTTCGCAGAGTGATATCCTCTGGGGAGACCTCCGCGTCAAATTGATCGCGGAACGCAGTGGTCATCTCCTCCTTGGTAGTGACCTCATCGAGATCCTTGGCTTCGATGATCACTCGGTGAGCGAGAGATCGCACCTCCGCTTGCTCACCCAGCGTATCGCCCACGAGGGTCCGGAATGCCGAGGTATCCATACCTGGCTTATTTAGCTGCAAAAGCAGCTCACCCTTTTGGGTCCTCCGTATCCTGGAGACCGCCTTTCCAAGCTCGCTAAGCTTTTCTTCCGCTTTGACCTTGCGGAGTATATCCGCGTAGCTAGCGTCTCCCTTCGCTGCTATGAGTATGGCATCGGGGCGCGCCTTCTCCATGCGGATTTCTGGCCTCTTTGGCTTCCTGGCCTTCTTGTGGGTGACCTTCGTCCACCTTTCGCCCTTTGTAGGTTCCGCGCGTTTCGGAGCCTCAACGCCTGAGGTCTTCGCCGAAACCGGGATTTCCTTGGGGGCGATCGAGTCGCCCTCTCTCCTACTCCGTTTGCTGTGGGGTGTGTTCGACCCTGGGCACAGCTTCCTCTTCACCTCCACCACCGGTCTAGATGGGGGGGACGTCTGCGAGGACTGGTGTGTCCTTATGACAGCCTTAGCTCCATCGTCGTGGAGCTGGATGGCTACTAACTCGTATAGCGCTTTTATGCTCTCAATGGAGTCGCGCATCGGTTGGTGGATGGAGCGCCGCTTGCCATCCTCCAACATCTCAACCAGCTTGGAGATCTCCTGGCCGAGATCGCATAGCGCTGTGCTACGCTGCTTCGTCAGTTTATCTACATCCTCCCTGCGGGTCTCCGGTGGCAGCGTTGACGCCACTCCACCTATTGGGGACCTCAACGTCCTCCCACTCTTCGCGAACGCTTCGCCATCCTCGTTTGTTTGTTTGTTTAATGTGTTTGTAATTGTATTCATTTTCTTCATCTTCTTGGGTCCCAACTCCAAGTCGTTATTTCTGGTCGTTGTACAGTTGCGTAAAAATCCCATGGTTATCTTTGCAAGCAGGGAGGCCATGCGAGGGTTGACACCCGCCCTTATGGGGTCGGGTGTTCAGAGCCGGATTCGCTTTAATCAGGATTGAATCAACTGAACCTGTACTGCCAACTTAATGACGACGCACCAGAAAGCGTGCTTGGAGATTTGCCACGTTTTAACGGGACGGGGGCAGTAACAGCATTACCCTAGCAGTCATTTCGGCAAGATTTCACTCCGCTTACTGAGATGCTAGAATACTGCTACCGTCAGCCCAAAATACTTCACATCCGTGTGGGGGTTTCCAGTACTCTCATTCCAAGGCATTACTGGACTCTGCCTTAGTCGCCTTCTCGTGTTGGTTGACCGCCAAGCGGATGCTTAACGGTTATCCGGGGGATACCTGGCCTACTGCCGGAGGTCACGAGTTGCTTGCACTACTCAAGATAAGAATCGCCTTGGTCGTTGCCATGTTAACGACGATCAAGAACTTTCGCCTTATCCGAGTAGTGCCATCCCCGTGCCATATCAGTCGCCTCATACGACAAGCTATGACTCGCTGTGGTGGTATTCTTATGCCCGCCAACCACGCAGGTGTGTGTATGTGTGTGTGTGTATATGTATATATTAAATATATATATATATATTAAATATATATTTGTTTAGTACATTCATTCCACGAATTGCGATATCAGTGGCGCCGGCTGCCCTTCACTTTGTCAAGTGCTTATAATTTCCGAAAGAAAAACAACAACAACACAAGCCAAACAATTGTAATCATTCATTCATGAGGCAGAGGCAGTCACTGCATAGTGCCACAACACTGAATGTGCTGGGTGACTTTGCTGATAACTTGAATTCTAAAGAATTGATGCGAAATACATTTCATTTGCTTCCGCTTCCGCCGCTCTGCTACTGTTTCCTCTTCTTCTACTCTTGGGGTACACCCTTTGCCACAAAAATTTGCTATTATTATGGGGTCGATGAAATGACGACGAATGCGAAATCAACGAGCACATTTGACAAGTGCGCAGATTGCAACGCGCCTCTCCGTATTCTAAAAATATCTATTAGCACACACACTTGCAGCATGGCATGGCAAAGTGTGGCACGTATTATCAAAATGCAGGCTATGGCGCAGGGAAAGACCCAATTAAGCTCCATAATCCAGCAAATTGGCAGGCGATATACTTTCATTTAATAATAATTTTTAAATAAAGCTTACCGATGATTAAATACCGTGTTTTGTGTTCTAACGTAAGCAATATATGTTAATTAAAAGTTAAGTTCTCCCAAAATGACCATTTTGGAATGTAAGGGGCTTAAAATTCTTAAAAAGGAAAACAAAATGTTTTGCAGCGCGATTAAAGTGAAATAAAATTTGCATTTCATTTACTTTTGTTTTTCCGACTTCCTCGTCGAAGCGGAGAAAGCGTAAATGATGTGCGTGTAGATGTTCTACATACAGCAGGTATTTATTTATTTATTTATATACACACACACATTTGTACTTACATACATGCATACATTTGTAAACGGTGAGTGCCGTCATCCGGATAATTGGAATTTTTGTTATCGTTAAAGCTAGAAATGAAGAACAACAATAGCTTATCAATAAAACACAGAACAAAGCAATAGAAATGCTAAATTTGCAAAAAAATAACAACTTTTTCCATTTTTTTTTGTTTAATTGAACAAATTTCTTGAAAAACTTGAAGTATTACTACAAAAAAAATCCAGCAGCAATCTGCAAGTGTGACAAATTCTAGAAACACACTTTGCGCATTGTTCGCAATTGTTTTCTTTTTTCAATCTAAAGATCACAAATTATGCATTGGTTTTTAGAGTCAAAAATACGACTTTGGCAGCCGCATACAAATTGTGTGAAAGTGTTGAAGTGAATCGATCAGCTGCTGCATTTTGTCGGCCATTGGAGATCAGAGTGCATATCACGATTGCCCATCATCAGCATCAGCATCCAAGATGAGCATTTTTGCCCATTTGGCAAAGGAAGCAGAAATGCAGCGAGACAACGTCTCGACATATATAAATAAAACAGACGCGTTTCTTCAGGCAAGCTGCCTGTCTAGCTTTTAGCTTCTAGCTGCTAGCTGCTAGCTGCTAGCTGCCTGTCTAGCTTTTAGCTTCTAGCTGCTAGCTGCTAGCTGCTAGCTGTTAGCTGATTTTGCGGCCAGCTAAAAAATTGAAGCAGTTCGCGTTGAAATCTCACGCGACGCAGATCGCGCGAGTAGTCGGCACGGCTCATACACATATATCTATATATATGAATCTATATCTATATACATATATATATGCATAAAAATATTTGTGAAATGGATTCTCCAAATAGACGGCGAACAGTGCATAAATTAATAAATTATTGCTTGGTGTCAGCGCAACGGAAGAGAAAATCAAATAAAAATTCTTTGCTTTTTATTTATTTGCAAAGTGTATCTATACAAATAGTAGAACTGTGTGTGTGTGTGTGTGTGTGAAATTTTGTGCAACATAAAACTGTCTGAAGGGGAGAGAGAAGCGCGGCCAACGCAACGTCTTATATCCTGTGACTGACAGTCAATAAAAATATACGAAAAAAAGCGCAAAAAAAAAAACGACAGAAAGAAGACAAGAAGGAAAACAGATATAACGCAAATAAGGAAGGAAATATTTATATAGCCATTAATATCAGCGTTTCGAGCGCAACACGCTCGCTTCCGACCCGTTCACGCCTCCCTCCTACTTCACCTCCGCCTTCAAAATGTCAACGGCAGCAACGGCTTTGGTGTACTGGCAGTCAATGAACGGCGCTGCTGCCACAGCCGTTGACGTTGATGGTGACGTTGATTTTGACGTTGATGTTGGCAGTGGCAGTGGCAGTGGCCATGTGGCGGTCCCGAACCCCCATTCAATGGTCACAGCTGCGGCTGCCCCAGCTGGAGTCAATGGCTCCAATGATTGGTTATACAACGCAGCAGCAACACAATGTCAGGGTCCGTGTCCGTCCTTTGCTCCACGGCTGAGCAACTGGAGCAATGGGAGCAGCAGGTTCAATGGTTTCGACAGCTGCGACACTGCGCACTATCAATTGCAGTTGCATCAACAGCAGTTGCAACAACAACAACAGCATCAACCGCATTTTTTGGCTCAAATTGGCTGTCAGCATACGGTGAAGAAAAGTTTCGCCATCATCAATCCCAGTTCAAAATTCAGGACGACTGTCGGCGGTCAATCGGATCACAATTTGCAAGAACAACATCAGCCAGCACAATATGGCTGTAAGCATTAATTCAAACTGAACTTTACTTGAACAGCTGTCAACTATTTCTATTTCTAGACCAATTTCATTCCATTCCATTCCATTTGTGCATTGTAAGCTTAATGTGTTACGGCAAGATGAAATAGCAGGAAAATGCAAGGAAATGCAATCTAAGCTGAAAGCTCAAGCCAAGCTTGCCAACTGGCAGCGTTAAAAGCTCTCAATTGCAACAAAGCTTTTAATGCGCACTGATAAAGCTTATTTTAAAGTTAAGATTAATGCTGATATTACAAATCAGTTTTACCTAGTCCGACCACATACGAATATATATACATATATATATATATATATATAAGTGTGTGTATGTTAGTTGACGTGGGAGGGAGAATTCTGCCATTGCGATCGTTGCTATGCGCCATAAGATGTCAATTCGCATTTGCTTCTTGCTTCATGCTTCCTGCTCTTTGCTGCGCTTGTCGACAATTGCGAAATGCAATATCAGTTTCGTGTCTATGTTTTATACCCCCAACACCCAACCCCCCTGTGCAGCAGGCGCTACCCTTTTGTGCTATTTTTGACTCGTAGCAAAACAGAGAGACAAAAAAAAAAATAAAATAAATATATATATATAAATATATATATATATGTATATTATATACATGTGTGTGTGTGTTCGTTTGTGCATATTGTGTAATAATTTGTGTTGGGTGATTTTTGTCTAGTTCTAAATTTAAGTCGAAACTTATTTTGGGCTTCTTTCGGTCGGTGTTTGGCAGCAGCAACCTCCTCAGGTGTGCGCGACACAAGACAGGTGCTGCAATCGTCAGCGCACCCCAGGAAGAGTCGGTCAATGAACCACACCCGACCAGAACAGAACAGAACAGGGAGAGATACATATACAAACATATCATTATGTACAGAAACATCCATCAACATAGATTTTGGCAATCTGTGTGATCTTAGACTTGCTATACATACATAGAATTTGCTGAGATATGCCACAGAATACATATATATGTATATATACATATATACATATATACAGTGTGGGACAGCTCAAAGCGACCAGGGTCAAAGAAAAAATTTAATTGCCTGCCATAAGCTAAACATTAATTATTTTTCAAAAATTCGAAAGACCGATGGTAGGTACATATATTAACCACCTAAATTAATATATGACCCCAATGCACTGGGGTTTCCCCACCTGCAAGGGAGGATTATGTAAAAAAGTTGCCTATTTTTAGGGAAAATTTTATTTGAACCCGTCTAAATAAAATAATATATTTTGAGTATAAAAACTTAAATAAGGATTTTAATACTTAGTATTATATCCTTTTGCCTTAAACACTTCCATTAACCTATTATTCATGGAAGATACCAACTTCCTGGTAGCTTCTGGGCTGATTCTGCTCCACTCATCCCGCAGAGCACTTTTTAGGTCTTCTTTGCTGGATATGCTGTGCTTCCGGATGTTATTATCCAGCAGAGCCCACAAATTCTCAATGACATTTAAGTCTGGAGACTGGGCCGGCGGAATTATCATGTGGGGGCCGTTCCTGATGAGCCAGGACTTTACTATCTTGGCCTTATGCTTGGGATCGTTGTCGTGGTTGAACCGGAAAGTACGTCGGATTCCTACCTTCTCGGCACTTTGGAGTACATTTTCCTTTAGTATATTGAAGTACACATTCTTGTCCATTGTTGTTTCAAAAATCACAAAATTTCCGAATCCGGCTGACGAGATACATACCCATGCAATGTCAATTCCTTCACCATGCTTGACTGTTGCCTTTACGTGTTTGGGATTCAGCTCAGTATTGGGCTGTCGCCACTCATAACTCCGTCCGTCTGAGTCAAAAATGTTGAATTTGGAATCATCTGCAAATATAACAGTGTTCCAGAACTCCAGACCATTGTCCAAGTGGTTTTGGCGAACGACATCCAAGTCTCTTTATTTTTCACGCTAATAAAGTGCTTTTTCCGTGGAACTCGGGCATTAAAGTCATGTGTCCGCAGAAACCTGAGCACAGTTTCCACACAGCACTTTTTCCCCAATTCATCCTGCACCTGTGGAGCCACTTTTGGAGCCGATAGATTGGGGGATCCCCTTACTATCCTGGTGATCCTTCGCTCCTCCTCTTCGGTGAAAATCTTGTTTGGTGCCATTCTGGCCTTGCCCTTAATCCGGTTGGCGTCGACGAAGCGCCAAATGATGATATTCACTGTTGAGTTATGAGATATGAGTATCCGCTTTTGTGGTGTTCCAGGATGAGTTTCCGTTGCGCAATGGTAGTCCGTTTGTCCATAGTCCTTGTTGGCTTCTTGCACCCGAGATGCGGGATAAAACTAAACTGACTACGAGGGATTGGTCTATTTATACCGAAAATACTCAACTTTAGGTACAAAATCCGGGTTTTATGGCACCCAGGTGTCCACAATGTACCTGGTACAAATAAAATTTTCCCTAAAAATAGGCAACTTTTTTACATAATCCTCCCTTGCAGGTGGGGAAACCCCAGTGCATTGGGGTCATTTATTAATTTAGGTGGTTAATATATGTACCTACCATCGGTCTTTCGAATTTTTGAAAAATAATTAATGATTAGCTTATGGCAGGCAATTAAATAATTTTCTTTGACCCTGGTCGCTTTGAGCTGTCCCACACTGTATATATATATATATATATATATATATATATATATATATTTATATGTACGAGTATATATATATTCGAAAACCTATCATAGACCATACATTTTTAAATATGTATGTTCTATGATAGATTGTTGTCACAGACTTTTCCCATTTAATCTCGAAATCGTAAATCGATGGTCGAGTTTTATATAATCGACACCTAAACGATGCATCGCTAATTATCATAATTAACTTCCAAATGCAACCATTAATTATCTATATAATCAATCATGTTCAATTATAATAATTGCATCTGACGACTTTAATCAAACTTAACTGGTTAACTGGTTGTTTCGGACCTATTTGATCGAGTGAGTGCTCTCATATTTTTTTTTATTTATTTATTTTTTTTTTTTATAGCTTTTTTTGAATGTTGATGCACTGAAAAGTTAAAAACGATCTAATGAAAAGATAAAAAAAGGGTGGCTACTAGACGGCCAGTCTTGATTAGAACATTATTTCGATGTGTTTCTAATGTGTTTGTGGACACTCATAAACTCGATGTATTCTTAAGAAATATCGACATATTCAATATCTCTCCCTCACGCTCTCTATGTCTCTCTGTTTTTGTTTGTTTTAGTATCCGCTGGATATGGTTCCAGTGCGGGCGCCGTGGACACATCGCAGGGCAGCGGGAGCGGCGGTGGTCGACAGCGCCATGCGCCGCTCTATGGCCGCTTTGTGGTCGAAGAGGAACTGCCTGCCACGCATCGTGATGTAATGCATCATGTGAGTATATTTTGGATTCATCATTAAATCACATCCCCCAATAACCGAACTGACTCATCCTCATCCTTGCAACACAGCACTCTAGTCCTTCGTCTTCGTCGGAGGTGCGAGCCATGCAGGCACGTATTCCCACACACTTTCGAGATCCGGCCATGGCACCGTTGCGCAAGCTCAGCGTCGAACTGATAAAGACCTACAAGCACATCAATGAGGTAAGTACTCCTACATCACACACACACACACAGACCAATAATTATTCATGCAAGGGAGTTCAAAGCACATTTCAAAAACCATCAAAATTTTAATCTTTAAATTTTACTCTAATAGAACATATCCTATAACTAACTAATTGCAATGTCCCTTTTAACTTTTAGCATTTTTGGCCCAAAAATTATTCATACACTTCTCCTATAGGTTCCCGAAATATTGCAATGCGAAATCGACTAATATTTATAAAAACTCTTAATGAATTCATGTCTTTCCTTATCCCTTTTCCACCAGCACGCCCCAAATATATTTAATAGGACTAAGGTCCGGTGACTAAGTGGGGTTTTTTTCTTTTCTTTTTTTTTTTTGTGAATTGTTCGCAGTGGGGCAGCATGCATTCAGTCATTATCTTGTGGCATCTGTTTCATTTCCATATCACCTTACTTGGGAGAGGAGGAGGGCCATAATCGAGTCCAATTATTTCTCGACTAGTCCATAAAGATGACGCTTATCCCAAGAAGAACACGATAACAAATGTGAACCATTACTGAGAACGTAGTAAGAGTGAGAGTGAGAGTGTACGGATTAATATGGATCTGATATGATATATAATATTTACCCATCAAAATCCTCACAATTGACAACTGAGATAGCCTTGGCAGCCTTTGTGGCAGGAGCAGCAGCAGCCATGTTTATGGCAGTAATTTGGCTGTCGATCAACGTGCAATTTTAGCTGTAGCCTTTGGCCATGCCAGCCTGTCCGCCAATCCTTGCCCTCCCCCCTCGACGAGAATATAAAATGCAGCATTAGTTAGATGATTGGGCAACGCACGCTGTTGTTGATGGCAGATGGTTATTGATGTCATTTGCTGCCAAAGGAACTTAACATTATCAATTGGTATATTAGCAGTATATACCATCAACGCTGGATAGCTAGTCCAGATCTGTTACTCGGATGATGCTTCCCTAATGTGCATGATCATAATCAAATTCGATAGTTTGTTTATATCGCATAAATAGTCAAAGAGAGCAGATATAGAAAACAATCGAATCGAATTCTTAATGTTGAAAATCAGTCATTTTTCAGGTGTGCTAAAAGGCCAACAATGATGATGCTGATGCGGCTTATAATTATAATAACTATGCAAAGGTAAAGCACAGCTGCAATTAATGGGCCGGCAAATTGCGGTCAAAGGCAAGCCGCCAAGCGAGCAGTCAAAGCGTTGTTAAGCCCGGGTACTTGTTACGTTGTTGGTCTTTTCACAGCCTTATCAGCTCATATGGAGACGCTGACGTTAACTGTAACTGCGACTGCGAGTGCGACTGCGACGCTGTGTATGCTACAGTTTTGCACAAACGCTGCCGGCAACAAATACATACGCACAGACAAGAGAGAGAGAGTGCGAACTAAAAAGAGCCTAGCATAGCGATTAACTGTGACGTGGCTCACTGCTAGAAAACGTCATTGCCAGGCAACAAACAAAATCACTAACAAGAACAACAACGATAAAAGTTGACTTCGATGTCTGCACTGGCACTGGCATACACCCATTTTCGAGCATTGCTCTCAGTGCGGCGCTCCCCACGCTTATTTCAACAACGCCGCCCCCTCCAAAAATACAAGGCTCTGCAATTGTGTGCAGCCTTCTTTTAGGCGTTGTTGAAATTGTCGCTCTCTCTCTCTGTCTCTCTGTGTGGTTGGTTACACCAATGCAGTTGTTGTAAAATGCTGCAAAGAGCACAACAGCTCCCGTGCTGCTCTCTATGTCTCTCTCTCTCTCTCTCTCTCATACACCATTCGTTTCAGCCTGGTTGCCTGCACGGCGGCGGGTAGCTCTCTCGTTCGCACCGACGCTCACATGCGGGGTTAGCAACAACTTTTGTGCCTTCTATCGCAGCTGCAGCATACAACACATTTCTCTCTAAGCCAATGAGGCAGGCAGTGTGTAGTCGACTCGTTCTCGAAGAGGGGGGGATGGAGTAGGGGAAGGTAGAACGTAGCGTGTAACCACAGTGAGTCAGGCAGGGGTATTGTCGATTAGAGTGGGGGTGAGTGGTGGGGTGGGGTGGTGGTAGGCTGACTGACTTTGTCTTTGTTTGAAATTTGATCTCACTCGAAATCGAGAAATTTGCTAAATACAACACTATTTGGATTGAGCGTTAATGAGGTTTTTAAATCAAATTCACAAATGCAATCGAATTAGGCTCTTAATGAGTGAATGCATTTTGAAACTGCTTTCCTAAATAATAATAAAATCATGAAATTAAACTAATAAAATACGAACACAAATTAATGCACACAAATATTTTTTAAATATTAATTTTCTCATGTATATTCTTATTATTTCTTATCGTTAAGGTTTACTACGCGAAGAAGAAGCGACGTGCACAGCAGACACAGGGCGATGATGACTCGTCAAATAAAAAGGAGCGCAAACTATATAACGATGGCTATGACGATGATAATCACGATTATATAATTAAGAATGGCGAAAAGTTTCTGGATCGGTACGAGATTGATTCATTAATCGGTACGTATTCTTACGATGATTTAAAATGTTAATATCGAATTATATATATATATATATTAATCGAATTGCAATTGCAGGCAAGGGCAGTTTTGGTCAGGTGGTTAAGGCCTATGACCATGAGGAGCAATGTCACGTGGCAATCAAGATAATTAAGAATAAGAAACCGTTCCTAAATCAGGCACAAATCGAAGTCAAGCTGCTCGAGATGATGAATCGTGCGGATGCTGAAAATAAATACTATATCGGTATGTAATTAATATATATATACAGTGGCTCAATTCTTATTTGGATCAGTGTCAAAGAAAAAAAGTAATTGCCTACCATAAGCTAATCATTAATTATTTTTCAAAAATTCCAAAGACCGATGGTAGGTACATGTATTAACCGCCTAAATTAATATATGACCCCATGCATTGAGCCACTGTATATGTGTTGCAGGTACAGCTCACAAATTGTTATTTTTTCTTTCATATAATATAGTCAAGCTCAAGCGTCATTTTATGTGGCGCAATCATCTGTGCCTCGTATTCGAGCTGCTATCGTATAACCTATACGATCTGCTAAGGAACACCAATTTCCGTGGCGTCTCGCTCAACCTTACGCGCAAATTTGCGCAGCAACTCTGCACGGCGCTCCTGTTCCTGAGCACACCCGAACTGAACATAATACACTGTGATCTGAAGCCCGAGAACATATTGCTATGCAATCCCAAGCGATCGGCCATCAAAATTGTTGACTTTGGCAGCTCATGTCAGCTGGGCCAGCGAGTAAGTAATCTTCCCCTTCCCCGCACCCCACCGACATCTAATCAATATCCTAGATTCAGAATTGAACAATTTGATATTTGGGCATTTACAATCATTTAATTTCATCATTGTCATTCAATCGATAAATATCGATTTTCTTCGATGCTTTCATTAATTGTGTGAGATTTAAAAAGTAGCAAACAAGATTCCCAGCGTAGGTCCTTGGTTTTTATCACATAATTTTAGAAGTTGCCACTTAATATCGATACAAAATCAATAATCCTTTAATTGTTGATATAAAAAAGAGGTGGTTTATATTAAGATTAAGATTATTAAGATATCATAGGAGAGCTTTAAAAAAAAATTAATGACATGCCATAGATGTACTCATAATCTCCCTCTCTCTCTCTATCTCTCTGTCTCTCTCTCTCTGTCTCTCTCTCTCTATCTCTCTGTCTCTCTCTCTCTCTCTTTATCTCTCTGTCTGTATAGATCTATCAGTACATCCAGTCGCGGTTTTATCGGTCACCTGAGGTGCTGCTAGGCATACAATATGATCTGGCCATCGATATGTGGTCGCTGGGCTGCATACTGGTCGAGATGCATACGGGAGAGCCGCTCTTCTCCGGCTGCAATGAGTTCGATCAGATGAACAAGATTGTCGAGGTGCTGGGCATGCCGCCCAAGTATCTGCTGGATCAAGCGCACAAGACGCGCAAGTTCTTTGACAGGATTATCACCGACGGCTCCTATGTGCCTAAGAAGACGCTCAATGGCCGCAAATATAAGCCGCCCGGTTCCCGCAAACTTCACGATATATTGGGAGTTGAGACGGGCGGCCCGGCCGGTCGACGTCTGGATGAGCCTGGCCATTCGGTAGCCGATTATCTAAAGTTCAAGGATCTAATATTGCGCATGCTGGACTTTGATCCCAAGACGCGCGTCACACCGTACTTTGCCTTGCAGCACAACTTCTTCAAGCGCACCACGGACGAGTCGACCAATACGAGCGGCGCGGGCGCCACTGCGAATGCCGGCACAGGTGGCAGCGGCAGCGGCCCCGGCGGCTCATCATCCGCTGGCAGCAGCGGCCCCGGCGGCAATGGCAGCAACACCGGTCCCGGCGGCGGTCCAGGCTCAGCTGGCGGCGGCAACGGCGGCGTCGCTGGTGGTAGTGGCGCCACCGGCGGCAATGGCAATGGCAACGGCAACAACTCTGGAATTGGCGGTACCGGTGGCGGCAACGCACCCGGCGCCAGCAGCAGCGTTGTCTCCTCCAGTGCAGCTGCAGCAGCAGCAGCCATCATCGCTTCCAACTCCTCCTCAACTGGTGGCGGCAATGGCAATGGCGCCTCAACACAACAACAACAACAACAACAGCAGCAGCAATCATCAGCAGGCAGCGTCGGCATCGATCCCCAATGTCTAGGTGAGTAAAATCCAAAAATGGAGTCACTCTCTGGAGCAGCTGCTCTTTTTTTTTGCCTCTCTCCCCTTACTTTTTTGTTTTTGATTTATTTATTTTTTTCTTACACACTTTATGCACTTGTCCTGTAAAAAATGTTCTCTGAGTTTTACGATTTTTCGTTTTGTGTTTGCTTTACTATTTTTGTTTTGTCGGCTTGAGGTTAATGCGTGATTAAGTCAATATGACTTGATAAATCATCAAACCTTATCACGATCCGGATGTTCATCGCATAAGCGATGAGGCGATCTCAGGCCCAGTTACAAACAAATTGGTAGATTTCTTTGATAGATAATGAAAACCCTTGCAGAGCGCGTGCGCCCACCTTCATCTCCTAAGTGGGCTGTGATACATACCTGACAATATGTATCCATCGGTTGATTTCATATTTCATATTTCTTTTTCACTTTTATAGCTACAACAAAAATAAAAAATAAAAAAATGATTCTCAATGATTTTTATAGATCCCATTTGATAGATAACTCGAGATTCAAGAGTATTTTTTCATGTTTGAACGTTTTCCAAATCAAAATAGATGCGCTCATAAGTTCTGCAAGGGGGGATTTGTATTATATGTACTCCAATTAATATATAGCACATAGTATTTTTTTTTGTACAGTATTTATTGTATAAAATTTTTGTACTATTTTAGTGAACAATGCGTTCTGTTTAATGTTAATTATGTTGCTGCCAATGAAATTACACAGCACTTACTTTTCATTTATAATTGAAATGTATAATCAACAGTTAATATATATAGTTTATACTTTATATTTACATATTTATATTTATACTTTAGTCAACATCCCTCCGCCCAAGATTTTGTATATTTGCATGTCTGGCCACTGGCCTTTCTGTGTGTTTAGTATCTTTTTGTGTGTGTGCGTGCCTCAAGGAACCAATTCGATTGCATTCAATTAATATATATTTTCTGTTTAATTAAGCTAAAAAATTGTTCTGGTAATTATTTAACGCAGTGTTTCAAATTGTAGCTAAAAATGAGAAAACAAAATATTTACAAATCTGAATACGTATATTATTATATAAATATATTATATTTATGATTATTATTTCAACAATACGAACAAAATTTAGATACATTTGCAGAAGTATATACATGTATTATTAAGCATATAATTATCATTAACTGTAAGTGTTCTTTTGTTTCTTAGAGGTAGCACCCTATTCGAAAAACAGTGCTGTCAAACGTAGTGTTTTTTATTTGGTTATTTTGTTTTGTATACATTCAAAATGCAAAAGCAGGAAAAGAAATACCAACTAATTTATGTCCCAATTATATGCTCTCTCTTTCTTAAAAAAAAAAACTTATATATAACTAAATAATTATAATACAAAAAAAAAAAAAACAAAATATCAACGAAAAACGACAACAACAAAAACAACAATCGCCTTTCCAGATGAGCGCCGATGACCAGCAGAGGCGACATCAGCAACACCCACAGCAACAGCGACAACAACAACAGCAGCAGCAACAACAACAACAGCATCAACAACAACAGCAACAACAAAAGCAATGGCAAATTAGGTCTCAGGATAAGAATAGCAGTGGCAGTAACAGTAACGGTAACCGACTGACTGCAAATCGAAAAACTGGAAAAGCGTCAGTGGAAATAGTTGAGTCACATTCACAGCAACCGTTCTGCTATCGATATGTATGTAATCGATAAACATCGTTGGCTTTTTGGTTTCCACAGCGTATGTTTATCGGCCGTCTATTGTAAATAACCAGAGGCTCCAGCTACTCATAGCATTTTTCCTAATGTGTGGCGCGATTAACTGTTTTTTTTTTTATATTATATATATACATATATTATATACATATACCAAGCTCTTTTATTTTGCACCTAGAATACATATAAATAGGACTTGAATTTAGGCACGCTCCAACTGAAAGAAAAAAACAATCGAATGTTAATTGTAATTCTTTTGCACTTTGTTTCGTTTCATTTTTCGTAATAATCATTTTTTTTTTTTAATGAAATGACGCTAACAGCTAAGCATTTACTTATAAGCAATTAGGGCCATAGAATTGTATATCTAAGTAAAAAATTAAAAATTATGAAATCTGTTAAAATTTTAAGCATAACATAAAACAAGGAATCCTTAACGACTTTCTTAATGACTGCCATACATACATATATATACGCATATGTATATATATATATATATATATATATATGTAAATAGATATATATATATATGAGTATATGTATATTATTCATGTACATGTAATATAAAATAACAGTATAAGTATAAGTACATTAACATTAAACTCACAGCGTAATAACTAAAGGCAAGCAAATCAAGCAACATGAGGATAACAGCAAATACAGCACATATACATATGTATGCCGATATATATACATTCTTCTGTATAGGTTAAAGCAACGTCTCCTGCGGTAGTCGATGCTTTAATTATACGTACATACATACATACTCACACACACACACACACACACACACACATATGCATACATACAAATGCAAAGGACTTGACGCGGACGCATTATTCTTCGCCCCACACCTTGCGCAACAACAAAAAGTCCAGCAATAATGTATAACACACACACACACACACACACACACACAGCATAACATACACTGTCAACTATTAAACATACATATGCATTTTTGTCTTGCCATTTACTCTTTTGGTTGTTTACTCCGCCCCGCCCACACAGCTCGTTCGACTCGTCGTCGATCCACGAGTTAACAGCGCACTGTTAAGCTTATCTAAGCTGTGTGCATCTCAAAAGTCCAACGGGATCTTCGTGCACTGTTTGTCCTATTCAAATCGCAGCACAACAAGCTCTTAGGCTTTAGTTAACTGAGACTGATACTGCATACCTATACATACATAGTTGTAGCACGGCTGACGATGATAATATTTCTTCCAAAAAAAAAAAAAAAACGAAGTGCAATAGGCAAAAGCGAATGCTAAAAACAACTCGATCAACAATTTAGATTTGTCAATGTATTCTTTCTCTCACAAAAGCAGAACTTGCTGTGTGAGTGTGTGTGTGCCCGTGTGTGTGTGTGCCCGTGTGTGTGTGTGCATGTGTTATAGATTTGTTGTTCGAGTCGATCTCAGTTGTCTTGTTCTCTTGTCTTGTGTAATTAATCAGTGGCACACATTTTTATACTTATGTCCAGGCGCCGCTTTTTGTGATATCTACATAACAAACCCAATAAAGGAAACAAAATAAAAACAAAGGAATAGCTCTCTTCCACTCATTTGAAGTCCTTTTTTGCATTTATTATTTCAGAGTTCCCGTATCACGATAACGAGCAAAACATGAGTATGTAGGGCATTTATTGGCATACACACATTCACACACACACACACACACACACACACACACACACACACACACACACACACACACACACACACACACATACAGTGTAGGACAGCTCAAAGCGACCAGGGTCAAAGAAAAAATTTAATTGCCTGCCATAAGCTAATCATTCATTATTTTTCAAAAATTCCAAAGACCGATGATAGGTACATATATTAACCACCTAAATTAATATATGACCCCAATGCACTGGGGTTTCCCCACCTGCAAGGGAGGATTATGTAAAAAAGTTGCCTATTTTTAGGGAAAATTTTATTTGAACCCGTCTAAATAAAATAATATATTTTGAGTATAAAAACTTAAATAAGGATTTTAATACTTAGTATTATATCCTTTAGCCTTAAACACTTCCATTAACCTATTATTCATGGAAGATACCAACTTCCTGGTAGCTTCTGGGCTGATTCTGCTCCACTCATCCCGCAGAGCACTTTTTAGGTCTTCTTTGCTGGATATGCTGGGCTTCCGGATGTTATTATCCAGCAGAGCCCACAAATTCTCAATGACATTTAAGTCTGGAGACTGGGCCGGCGGAATTATCATGTGGGGGCCGTTCCTGATGAGCCAGGACTTTACTATCTTGGCCTTATGCGTGGGATCGTTGTCGTGGTTGAACTGGAAAGTACGTCGGTTTCTGTATCGTGTATTAGGGTCATATATTAATTTTGGTGGTTAATATATGTATCTACCATCGATCTTTGGAATTTTTGAAAAATATTTTGAAAAATATTAAATAATTAGCTTATGGCAGGCAATTACATTATTTACTTGACACTGCTCGCCTTAAGCTGTGGGCCACTGTACGTGAAAATGGATTCATGTGTATGCCACACTTGAGCAACAAGCTGTTTTATTGCTCGTATTACGAAGCAGCACTTTCAAACCGCTATTCTGCCCCATTACCCTCTTCCTTCTCCCGATCATATTCACTCACACTTCCATACATACACACAGACACACCCACACATATATATGTATACTTTGCATACGTAAAGAAATCTTTGAAAAAGTTGTGCTTATTTTATATGGTAAAAGCAATGTTAAATAAATTAACTCTGCTTAACTGTTAAATGGCAGATCTTGGCATGTTCATAACAAGAAACGGTATATATACATACATCAAGTTTTTAATTTATATAAAAATGATAAAAAAAAAAAATAAAAAAAATTATGCGAATTTCCAAATCTAAACACAAATCATAGATTTAGGCATGTAAAAATAGCAACAAAAAATAAAAAATAAAAATGAAAAAAATAAGAAAAAATAAAAATTATAGCATAAACGAAGACGTGAAATCAGCGAGCAGCAGCAGCATAGTAATCAACGTTACAAGTTTAGCGCTTAGGGGCAACTTAAAGTACATAACTCAAATGGAATCAGAGAAATCTATAGCATGCATAACAAACTTAAATCAGTACTAAATGAAAATCTTAGCATTTAACGAATACATACAGAAAAACACATATTATGCATATGCTGTATTATACATAAATGAAAAAACGAAAAGAAAAATCAATTGATTTTTAGTACACAAGCACAGAGAAAGACAAAGGCAAGGCAAACGCAAACGCAAACAGATAAACAAAGAGGGAGAGATGTGAGATACATTATCATATGTGTGTGTATGTATAATTCAACAATTTAGTAAAAGCCCCAAGTAAACAATTCAAGAATTTAACAAAAATAAAAGAGTTATGTAAAATATTTAAAGCAACACCGCAAAAAGTGTTAGAAGTTTAAGTTGGAAATATAACATAAACACACACTTCCATGCATACGTACACACGGCCACACACATATACTTACATACATTCATAGATGTACACAGACAAAAATACATGCATACATAGTTTAGTTAAAAATATTACGTAAATACTAAAAAAAAAATAAAAAATCAACAAAAATCGAAACCAAAACGAATACTAAAGGAAACTTGAAAATGAATTGCAAACATTTTAGATTTAGGCAAATGAGGAATACCACAAACCATATTTAGAAATCACGCAATAAAATTTAACAATACCAAAAACAAAAACATTTAAAAAAAAAACAACAAATAAAATACGAAACAAGGCGGCGAAATGTGTCAGAGATAGAGCCTTGAGGTATACAGCAAGATCTTAATGTTAAGCCTATGCTAACTAACAGCACCATACCAGCGAGCGAGTGAAACACATACAACATGCTACATGCAACTTTCGACATGCATGCTTATATGTATGATTTTCTGATCGAAGGCAAACGTAAATAATAAAAGAACGTAACAAAAACAAAACCAAATTTACAGAAATATAAGAGCTATGGCCGTTGAATGAATCAGTATTGCAAGAAAGAAATTTAAACAAACCAAAAAGAAACACGAAAAACGAAAAATTAAAAACGAATAAATAACAACACTGATAGCAAAACTGGTTTGAAATTAAATGCATTTAGTTGTTTAGAAACGTTAAAATACCAAGTACAGATGCAATCACAATGAAGGTACATGGTAAAAACCAATACACACACACACACACACAACACAAATACTCAAACACACACATACACACACAAACACACACTTACACTCTCACGCATATGTGGCATTTATATAAATAAAAACATAAAGCTGATGGTTTAAGTTTAATGAGTATGAAATAATTTATGAATAATTACTAATAATAAGTTAAAAACCAAGAAAAACAATTAAAATGAAAAAAAAAACCTATAAAAAAAATTAAAGCAAAACAAAAAAAAAGAAGAAAACTTGCAAAAAAAAAAAAGCGAAAAATCCCTTCAATAAAAATTTATGATATAATCAACAAAAAAAAAAAAAAAAAAAAAAAATCCCATACTCTTGCAGGGTGGCAACATTGCGTTGTTTATTGTACAGCTCACATATTTACAGCACTGGCTTTGATTAACTCTCTTTAACATTTACATTTGCAGGTCTGCTACTGCATCACGCAAACAGCAACAACAACAATAACAGCACAGCAGCAGTGACGGCAAATGCCATGAACTTTTCGGCGCTCAGTCTGCAGGCGCAGCCAACGTTAGCAGCAGCGACCAACAATAATAACAGTAACAGTCTGAATAGCTTAAATAACAATAACATCAACAGCAGCAGCACCAACAGCAGCAACAATAACAGTAACTGCCGCCGCAACATGTACAACAACATGGTAAACAGTTATGCGCACGCCATGGACTGTGATCCGCCGCATGCGCAACAGATGCAGCCGCCGCCGCTGCCGACAGTCTCGGCTGCAGCCATTGCAGCGACTCCGCTGCGTCTGGGCCAGCAGCCATTTGGACGCATGCGCGGCGGCAGCACTGGTGGCGCAGATTCTTTTTTTAGCAGCATTAAGCATAACGGAGCAGCAGCAGCGCCACCGCCGTCGTTATCGTCGTCTTCGTCGTCGCTGCTGCTGCCGCCGCTGCCACCACCCGCCGCACATCATCAACAACAGCAACATCAACCGCAATATCAACAGCAGCATCAACAGCAACATCAACAACAGCATCAACAACATGCTTTGCCACTGCCGCTGCAGCTGCAAATGCAGCCGCCAGCACATCACAGCAGCTATGCGCCGGCATCGCTGCCACTGGAGCTAATGCATCATTATGGCAACATGTCCGCTGCCGCCTCGCATCTGATGATGACGGATTCGAGTGTTATTAGCGCCTCTGCTGCCGGAGGACCACCTGGCTCTGGACCGGCCTCGTATACGGCGTTGCTGTATCATCCGCAGCCGCTGCCAATGCCACTGCCAGCGTCAGCAGCATCGTCGGCAGCGATGCCAGCATCATCGGCTAACATTAATATTAACATTAGTAGCAGCAGTAGTAGCGGCGGAATCGGCAGCAGCTCAACGCAGGGCGCCAGCAGCAGCGAAGCGTCCGCGTCGTCGCCCATGGTGGGCGTATGTGTTCAACAGAATCCTGTAGTTATACATTAGCGTTACCTGCCGTCTTTTAACTATTAATTCTATAATTTTTAGTCTTAATTTTATTTTCTTTTTTTTTTCAAACACCCACACACATGCATCAACATATTTTTCTCTCTCGTTCGTGTGTGTGTGTGTGTGCGTGCTGATCTTCCGTTATCTTAGCTCGCCAGCAGGCACTGCTATTTATTGCACATACATTCACACATACACACGTACACACTCACACAACATAGTTAGCTAAAATGTACACAAATCACTCATCAGACACATTAACTCGCACTTTTATCGGTTTATTTAAGTCACGCTCTCACACACACACACACAATGCAGCTGTCTCGCTCACACACACACACACACAATGCAGCCGTCTCGCTCACACACTCATGGCTCACCGTTCTAGCTTACCGTTAGCAACTTCTTACGAATTAGTTTCCTTTTTTTTTACCTTGTTTTAGTATATAAGTGTAAAAATAATGATATATAAGTTTACCTATACAGAATCAAAAGTAAATTTTATTTAATTTTTAATTTAAATTATGTAATTTTATTTGAAGAGAAAACGCAGTAATTTTAAATGAAATCAATTTTTGCTAAATTTAAGCGGGAAAAAAAGAAAGCCACACGATTTTTTGCTTCAGTTTTTCGTTTGTTGGTTTGTGGTTACTTTTGCAGAGCGAGCTTCTTAAATAAGCACCTGGGCGCGATAATGTTTCTGCAGCTTGTTGGCCTTGGTGCCCAGCTGCATCTGCCACTTGGACTGGACGCGCTTCATCAAATGAATGTCGCGCGCCTTTCGCGCAGCCGCCTGCTGCTGCGTCTGCGTCCAACCGAGTGCTCGATACTCGCTCAGCACGCGATGCAGTCTGCGATCGGATTTCTTGAGTGCCACAGCGCGTTCCGGATGCAGCCGCTGCTTGTAGTAGCGCAACAGCGAACGGTGTCCAATCACTGCGCCCGACGGCAACACCAGCTGGTACTCGTCACCATCTAGCAAATCGGGAACAACCTCCTCGTCAATGTCCATACCCTCTTTCTGAAAGACAGACAGAGAGAGAGCGAGAAAGATATTTAGGTCAAGTTCTCGATGCGATTGCCATAAGCACCTGGACAGTAAAATAGGTGTGAAGACAAGAACTTGTCCATTTTTTTTTTATATATCATGTCCAAAATACAATATATTCATTTGTAAGTATACTACATACATCAGAAGACAGCGTATTGTTAAATTGTTTGGCACATTTCTTTGCACATTAGCACATTCCGTGCATACTGAGCTGGACAGTGGCGTAAAACTATGAAAGCTTGAATTTCTCTATTGATATTGTTTGCAAAAGAGGTACGAATTCGATATATGCATTAAAATAAAGGCTTAGCAGAGCCATCAAATAATATTAAATGGTCCAAGGAATAGAAAATAATGTGTAAGCTCCAAGGAAAAAATTGACAATTGCATAATCAATTGGAACCTCTCAGAACTTCTTTAAAAATGCTCTGAATTTAGAAAAAGAAAAATAATTGAAAGGAATAGGATTCAAGAAAACTATATCAGCAATCAATAATTGTATGTTGTTGTTGGCCAAAGGTGATCGTTTTGAGTCATCAATTGGAGGTGTAGCCTCAACAACTACTCGACGTCGCTTACGGAGTGTAAAATAGCAAGTAGAACATCGAGTTAAGTTCCTTTGGTTAGAACAGTCAATTTTTAGGTGGTGAAAACTTTGTATTGGTTCATCAGAAGTGGAACGGATCAGATGGTGCAAAAAAAAAGATAACATTATTTGGAATGATGAAAAATCAAATAAATTTGTTTGGGTAACGATACTAAGAGAAACGTAAGTCACCAAAATGTAAAGAATTCGATATTAAATAATCTAAAAAAGCAGTCATGCTTGTCTTCACTCCTACTTTACTGTCCAGGTGAGTATATATGTGATTATGAGTGAACCGACTTACATTGTCTGGATAACTGGCGCTGTAATCGTAGTATTCGGCATACTCGGCGAGGGCGACGCCCTCGTGCAGCATCTGGCAGTGGCCCTTGTCCACCATGTGCTTGCGCACCGCATCCAGGGAATAGAAGGTCTTGCCGCGATCATTGCACCATAGGCAGATGAAATAATTGGCTACCTTTTCGCCCAGATAGTAGAGCAGGCCCTCGATATCGGTGCAGTAGTCGGTGTCGGGTATGAAGAACGAATGTGTGAGTGACATGTGCTTCAGATTCTCCACAAGATCGTCGCTTTGCTGGGCGCAGAATAGGCAATCGCGCTCGCTCAGCGGATTCTCCGCAATCTTGTCCCATTCATCCGAGTCAACCTGCGGCAAGAAAATAAATATTGAAAAATAAAATATATATAGGAGAATCAGTAGTCTCACCTCCTCTTCCTCGATATCCTCAAAGTCATCGTCATCGCCGGTCGACTCATCCGCATCCATTTGCAACGCTCGCTCGGCGAATGCCAGACGACCCTTGCCGGAGGCAGCTGCCGCTAAAGCTGGATGCGGACGTGGCTCCACAATGCTCCTTATGCAAACGGTTGTTTCAGTTTCCGCTTGTGATTCTGATTGTTGCTTCAGCTGCTGCTCGAAGCGGGTGAGGGCCTCCTTGTGCTTCTTGCTATTGAGGTGGTTGTCGTGGGCTTTTTGTGTGCCAAACTGTTTGCGACACGCGGTGCAATAGATGCTCATCTGTTGCTCCTCGATGGCCGTCTCAGTGGCGCTGCGAGCGCTCAGCACACGCTGCTGGAACTCCTCGGCAGTAACTGGTGGCAACTGCGCCACACGCCTTTTCAGATTGTAACGGTGCCAGTCGGTCTTGTAGTGGTCTCTCTGTATTTGCGCGTTGGCAAAGCGTGCATCGCAGTTAATGCACGTGAATTGCGACATTTTGACAGTCAGTTGTTATTATTGGCGCACTAATCTGATTTTATTTAATTTCACAACGATTCGTTCACTAAATGATTACCAATAAATAGACGCAACACGTTCCATCATCCATCGATTAGTCGATAGAACGCTGCCGATTGTTTTTATCGATTTGTATGTGTGCGCACACGACACGAAGCTAATTGCTGTGATACACAAAAACGGCTCACTACATATAGAATCAGACAAATCTCTTTTTTTGTGATTTTTGTTTGATCTGGTGTGTTTCACCTTAACTTTAAGCCATATGTGGTAAAAAACTATGTATAAAACTTTTTTTTAGCAACAAGCAATTATATGAATAGCAGCAGCTTAATATTAGGAATGTATTGATGAATATAATATTTATGATATTCGTTTACATATATACGAGTACTAGTTTTTTGTTTCTAATTATATTTAGTGAACTTTTTTGAATTATTTTCCCATTAAGGTAAGGACACAAAAACCTAAGATGATAAATTTTGAAATTATGCCGCCTCTATTTAAACAAACTGCTGATATCGAATTTTGAAACACAGATTTTACAGCATTTAAAAAGCTAATAATAAAAAACTTTATTTCTTTTTAAAACAATTTATTATAAGATAAGATATTCATGTATATAAAAGGCAACTAGTTTGTGGACAAAAACATGATAACGATACAGCAGATAACATAAATATATTAACTATGCCAAATACTTGGGTGCACTGCTTCCCATATAATGGTAAAGATCACCCAGTGTGGAACGGACTAGTTTCGCTTTTATGGTTTCTCGATTGAGGCGCTTGTAGGCCTCAAAACGATGACAGCCGCCAAAGCTGAAATAATAATTTCCGCCTTCGCTGCCAATAATCCACAAGATATCCACTGGTGGTACTTTATCCTGGCTACTTTCCGACTACAACAAAAAACAGAATAAAAAGAGAAAGTGAAAACGACTGTGTATTAATCGAGTGCAACTCAATTTACGTACATTGATCGTTTCCATGAGTGACTGAACTTTTGGTTCGTCCAAGACGGATGGTATTGGTCGCTTTATGACGTCCATTGGCACATTATGCACCTCGGCAATGCCCGCTGAATGTATTGTGTTGTCCATTTCACTCGCTTTGCCTGGCGAGAGGTTATTTGTAAACAAAATTGTAACGATTGCAACGCAAAGTCGGCCAATGTTGTGAAATTCTTTTAGCAACATTAAACCATGAAGCGACGCTGTTGTAAGTTGCCACCTTACCGTTCTGCGTCGTTAGCGATCTCTGCAACCGATGTCCGTTGGTTAGCGTCTGGAAAGGAACCGCTATGCGTCCGGTTGACTTCAAGATGAAATGCCTAATGAAGCTCATGACGCTCCAACAAGCTATAAGTTGGAAGCGTATCTTTGTCGAAGCGTTCAAACTTGTTTTCATGTGCGGTTTGTCGTCATTGTGTGTATGCCTTATTGCACTGTGCCTTATTTGAGGCTTATTTTGCTTCCTCTTTTCCCGCGTCTCTTACTTTGTTTATTTCTTTTACTTGATTTTGCATAATCAGCAATCTGGTTGGCCCACGGCCCCAAGTGCAGGCACCCATAAACAAAGGCAGGCATATAAACACAGAAGCGATTGCCAATGCGATGTGATAAAAGCAAATGAAAATGAAATTCTAATTCAGTACAATGTTCTTGGGCTTGGTTTGTTTATACCTCAAACACATAAACATACATACATATAAAAAAAAAATATATATATATACATATATATATATATATATATATATATATTTATGTACATATAGCGGGCGAGTAAAGCACTTTGATTAGCGTACGCAAACCAAAACCAGTAATCGCTCACATGCGTTATTTTTACAAGTGGTTGCTTATCAGTAGATAAAGATAAATACAAACAATACCTGGAACAATGTGCAAATTCAGCTTCACTCGCTCATTAATGATTTCATAGTTTGTTTATAGCATGGGGCTTGGCCTACAACACTGTCTGCTGTGATCGCTATGCAGCACTGTGTAAGAATTCAAATTCAAATTGCATGGCGCATTTCAAAGCCGTCACTATGAACATCGTTTATGGCGCTTCCGGAAATAAAAATTAAATGGGCCAAGGAAAGAAGTGATACTTTGATTGTTATTGGTTTTCCCCTGACTTTAAATCAGCAGTTAGTGTCTTTAGAGGCATGCACACAAATTAGAATTTTGTCTGGTGTCTTGTGTAGTCTGTATCTTTGCTTCGCGAACAATTTTCAATTAACGTAGATAATTTGTTCGACAAGGCCGACAAGCGAATTCTAAGCAATTTCATGAATATCGCACAATATCTATTTTGCTACTTGTCTTACAAAAGGTAACTGACAGCGAATATTGATGAACAGTTATGCTAAAGCATTCTTCGCAATCATTCCTTTTCCCAGCATTTTCATTTTCATTTTGTCGGCAATGCAAATAAATTTAATAAAAACATTTATTTTGATAAGCAGTCTGATCATTGTTCAAATCGATGGCATACAAGGTGATTCAGGATACTCTCAGTTAATAACAATAATTTGTGTTCATCTCCTCGTTTTACAGATGCCGATGGCAAACGAATTGTGAGCAAATACGAGAGCATCCAGCAGCTATATCCACAGCTCGCTTCTAGTGAATCCTCGCAATGGCGCTACCCTGACAAGGACATGCAGCATCCATGTAAGCGCGAATGTGTCGAACAGCAGCCGATGACCTGCTACTACTACATGGTGATCCACTATGATGACACCATGGCGCAAACCTGCAAGCGCTATTTACAATCGAAATACCGCTTCAAGCTGAACGGCAAAGAGTACATCGATGGATTCAAGCTGCACGCAGAAGAACCCGCCAACGACGACTGCAAATACGCCGACGGACTGGAGTCTCTCATTATGGTGGTCAATGGGAAGCTGCCGGGTCAGTCGATTGATGTGTGCTACGGCGACACCATCATTGCTGATGTGATCAACAGCATGCACGAGACGACGACAATCCACTGGCATGGCATTCATCAGCGCTCGGCGCCGCACATGGACGGAGTGCCGCATGTCACCCAGTATCCAATTGAGGCCGGGCAGGCGTACCGCTATCGCTTCGAGGTGGATCATGTAGGCACCAACTGGTGGCACAGTCACACCGAACATCAGCGCGCCTTTGGCTTGGCGGGACCTCTGATTGTGCGTCAGCCCATCAAATTGAATCCCCATGCGCATCTCTACGACTACGATCAGACGGAGCATGTGATCATGGTACAGGACTGGGTACACAACTTCGACGAGAGCATCGCCGAGAATATTCTCATCAACGGACGCGGTCGCAACATGAAAAAGGGCAGCAGAGCCATGCCGACACTCTATTCCACGTTCCGGGTCATACGGGGCGGTCGCTATCGTTTCCGTGTCATCTTCAATGGTGAGTCAAAACATGACTAACTTCGAATACCTTAAGAACACCTTAGCAAAACCTTGTTGCCAAATTACAATACCAGTCTTCAACTAGTGGCCAAACCATTGCATTTGAAACTCGGATTAGATGTAACCCATTCCTAGAGCAAGGACATACTTACTGGTTTCTTGCTCATTTGCCAACTTTATTTTTTATCGATATATTTATTTTACATACATTTATATTTACAGGCATTTCCAATTGCCCCATTAGCCTGAGCATTGACAAGCACGACTTGGTGGTGATATCGACGGATGGCAATGACATTGAGCCCGTCGAGGTGCAGAAGATAATGTTCCATGGGGCCGAGCGCTTTGATTTTGTGCTGCACGCCAATCAGGAGGTGGCCAACTACTGGCTTCGCATCAAGGGCTACTCTTTCTGTGCCAAGAATCAGCTGCATCAGGAGGCCATCCTGCATTACCATAACGCTGACACTCGCGACTTGGACACAAGCACATTGAGCTACGCATATGATGCGCCCGGCATTATGCTCAATGAGCTGGGCGACGATGCTGGCGGAGACAGTGCCGTGAGCGTCTCGCTGGTCTCCCTTAATGCACACCATTTGCAGCCGGCCCTGAATCCGGCAGTGAGCTATTACACGAGCATGAATGCATTTCAGTTACAGGGCGAGGGTTTTCGCTTCCAAATGGATGACATCAGTTTCAGCATGCCGAAACTGTCGTTGCTGCAGACACGCAACCTGGGCATTGGCCAGTTCTTCTGCAACAGCTCGCAGCAGGCGTCGCTTGGCTTCAACTGCCGCAGCCGTCACTGCAAGTGCTCAAATGTCATCCAAGTGCCGGCGAATAAGAATGTCGAATTCGTCATTTCCAGCAAATCGAATACGGCACATCCGATCCATTTGCATGGATACACGTTTCGTGTGGTCGGCATGGGTGTGCTCGGCGAGGAGCGCATTGGCCAGATCGAGCAGATCGATCGTCGGACACCGTTGCCGCGTCGTGGGCGCGGTGCACCGTTGAAGGATTCGGTGCAGGTGCCAGCGTTCGGCTATACGATCATTCACTTCAATGCGAACAGTCCCGGCTATTGGATGTTCCACTGCCACATATCGACGCACTCGGAGAATGGCATGGCTGCCGTTGTGCGCGTTGGCGAAGATATTCAAATGAAAATGTGCCCCGTTAGCAATTGTGGTCTGTGCAGTTCGGTGGCGTAATTAACCCAAAAATGTAATAAATATTATTTATAACAAGCTTTATTCTTTATTTTGAATTTTATTAACAAAATTGACCGTTAACAGTGTTGGCCAGTTGCCCGTTGTGGCTATCGTTATCGTAGCGAAGTACACGTGCTCATTCCTCGATATTGATAGACGCATTATCCTGCCAGTGATATGAAAAAAAACAATATTGATTAACGAGCAGATCAATCCTTAAGTAAAATTACAAATATTAATACTGATTCCGTCGAGAATGATGACACATAAATGCTGCTGTTTTTAGACGCTGCTTACAAATGAGATGTTACAAAATAAGAATCTTGTAGTCGAGTGAGATCGAGATTTCCCCTTAAACAGTTTAGCACATCTAAATTTAAGAATTTAATACCTAAATAAATTCATAAGTTCTGAGCTCTGCTCGCTTCCATTATTTTACAGGTAACTTATATTTCAGTAATACTGTATTTATTTTTAAAATGGGGCTTATAGTTTATGATATCCGCGAGTTTATACAAACGGGCAACGCTAGATCGATTTCGCTGTTGATTCTGATCCACGCTGATCAGAAATACATATACTTAATGGGATCAGATGCTTCCTTCCGCCTGTTTAATGGGTTCGAGACATAAAAACAATAAAATTATTCCATAAATGTGGTTAATTTTATATTTTTGACAAAGTACACGCAGAGGTCATTTGAGCTAAGAAAAAACAGTCATGGGATTAGCTTGTTATGTTATGTTAATGTTATATAGTAAATTAATACATAAATAATTAAATTAATATTTTCTCGTGTCCTTCGCTGCTCTTAAAGTCAGTTTGTCGATCACCTTTTTCATAAAATTATTGCTTAAGTATCGAAATTATTCTGATAAGCGGTCGAACTAGTTAAATTGGAGCTGGCATTGCTCGTTTGACCGTCGAGGAGGCCGTACAAAGCGTTGGTGCTCAGCATTTGCTGCTGGCCACTGCTTAGGTTGCTGAGGGAGATGCTGGAGTTCGTGCTGCCACCCAGCTCCTGCAGCATGTCGCTGACAATGTTATTCATTGTGCTGCTGCCGGTTGTTGCACTGCTATTGTTATCGTCGCCATGCTGCATCTCGAGTATGTTGAGAAATTCGTGACCATTGAAATCGTGATTTTGTTGCTGTTCCTGCTCCTCCTGCTGCTGCTGCTGCTTCTGCATGCTGCTCTGGCTCTCCTTCATAAGCTTATCGTAATCCTGCAGCACACTGTCGAACTCAGCGATCTCGGCACGATTGCGTGTGATCACCATGTGCTTGTAGTAGTTGTGCACCTGCGTCATGGATGTGCCAGTCTTGCTGAAGTAGGCCTGCTCAAGCGGCAACAGCTTCAGCGTTGTCACCTTCCTCAATTTACTGTCGATGTCATAGAAACTCCGATATTTTGAGATGAGGCTGCGCAAAAATGACTCAGCCGCATCGGTCAGCAGGATCACAGCCGACTCGGAGCAGTCGGTGAAGCCCGCCAGTCGCAGAAGACCGCACATCGCTTTTCGCATCGCCGACCGGCATATGTTGCTGGATATCTCCGGGTAGTGTTGGGGATCGCCGCGGGAATATGCCGTGTCCACCGGTGGTATAAACCAGATGGGTTTTTGAAACTTTTGCTCGCTAACCAAATCGGCGGCGTTCTCCGGTGGAAAGTCCACCTCGGGTATCATTTGGCACGGATTCAAAAGGTAGTTTGAGGAGCCCTATAAATTGGGGAATACAGTTAATAATAATAATTGTGTTCAGTCACACGGAGCGTTTAATAAATCTAACGTTTTTGTTGGAGTAGGTGTCGATAAGGGATTGAAGAACTTCGGTTTGTTTCATCACTTCGATGGTTTGCGTGACCAGGGAACTCTTCAGTTCAATTTTTTCGCTATTATATACAAACACATCAATATATACATATATATAAATCAATATGCAACGGTCAAATAAACACCTAGTCCCCAAACTCACTGTTTATCCTGTGGCAGCGGATCGCCACACTGCCGTATTGCATCGAGTTTTGGTCTTTTGACGGACGTGGCCACATATCTGTCAAGAGTAGAATCATTGCTCTCCTCCTCGAATTCTCCCCAGTGTTTTCTTATCATTATGATTTTCTTATTTATTTTTTATTTATTGTGTTCCAGTTATCTGTTGGCATTCAGAGTACGCTAAACTGTGGTAGTGTTGTGAAGCATCTGAATTGTGTACGACCGGCCATCGAACAGCTGTTAACAGTGCGCATACGTGGCAACGCTTGATGAACACGGCAATGCCAGTGACAGACAAACAGCGTCAATATGTAAAGTTGTCATTATTATTTATTTTCGGTTTAGAATATATTTGTACCTAAATAAATTTGAAGCTGAAAGAAAATAATTGTTGACAAAATTCCGCAAAGACGCAGACGACGCCCTGGTTTGTACGCGCCGGCACACAGCGATAACATGCATCAACAACACATGGACCTCCATGCCCCGGTGGACTTGAATAAGGTAAGGGTATATCAAATATATGTGTATGTAAGGGCTAATAATATAATTTGTCTTTCTTCTAGTCCCTTGACGAGATGTCGCCGGAGGAGCGGATGCGGTAAGCAATGCTTAAATGCTTATCTCCTGGTGGTTCAATCTTCAATTGCCAAAGAACCAAAACTTCTATTCTCTCTCTCTCTCTCTCTCTCTCTGTCTCTATCTATCTCTCTCTGTATATATTTATAAATGCAACGTACAGCGCCGAGCACCAGCTGATGGTGGAGAAGCACAAAGGCCACGATGCCATGCACTCGGAAATGGTTATCATACTGTTTATGACGCTGGTCATTGCCCAGATCATCCTCGTCGAATGGAAAAAAAGGCACTACAGATCCTATGCATTTGTCACACTGCTAGCCATGTGGCTAATACCGCTAGTTATCTCATGCACCTTCCTCTGGATACGTTTCATCATCATCTGGATAATATTCACAACAATTACATCGCTTGTCATGCGACGCGCTACAACTAAGCCCATACAGGGCACAACGCCCAGGTAAAATTATTACAACTTTGATTTCTGGCTCCATTCTTTAGTTTTCTTCTCTTGTTTTGTATTTCACAGACTAGTTTATAAGTGGTTCTACTTCATCTACAAACTAAGCTATGGCCTGGGTATTGTAGGCTATCTGGTGATCATGGCCGCCTTTTTGGGCATGAACTATGTATTCTCACAGCCGCCCAACACATGGATGGATGTCGGTTTAATGTTCTGTTTCTATGGCCTATACATTGGTGTACTTGGTCGCGACATATCCGAGATTTGTTCAGACAAAATGGCCGCTGCCATTGGTGTAAGTAGTCCGTTAAATAGTTGACCAGTCAATATCCAACATTGTAATTGTATTTGTATCCATGCATTTGTGTGTAGTACTATGCGCCACAGGGCATGCCCACTCGCCATTTGGATCAAAATGTGTGCGCTGTGTGTGGCAACAAGCTGCTGGTTTCCGAAAAGGAGGAGGGCGTCATGGAGAATACCTACAAGCTGTCCTGCAATCATGTGTTCCACGAGTTCTGCATACGAGGCTGGTGTATTGTTGGCAAGAAGCAGACGTGTCCCTATTGCAAAGAGAAGGTCGACCTGCAGAAAATGTTTCGCAATCCGTATGTAGCGCTACCTCTATTATGATATTTATATTATTTGCTATTGTAACCGTGCATTCGATTACAGTTGGGAAAAGCCGCATATGCTTTATGGCCGACTGCTGGATTGGATTCGTTGGCTAGTTGCTTGGCAGCCGCTCATAATTTTCATAGTACAAGGCATCAATTGGATGCTCGGCCTAGAATAAGCAGAATTAACCTTCTGCTTTCTGTAAAATTGTGTCTAGTCAAGCACATTTCATGCTTAACACTGTTCTTTATAGCTAACCAAACAACCAACATCAACAACTGAGACCAACTATAACAAAAATGCAAATCCAAAACCAAAAAAATATAATTTTAATAAATAAATAGAAACAAAAGCGAATCAGCAGCATTCCCAGGAGGCATAGCATCACCACAAGGTTTCTATTTCGCTTGGTTCTGTAAAAAAGGACGATGCAAAGGAGCAGCTTCTTCAGCTCCATTTCCATATTGGCCAGCGCAGAACTGTGTCTACCACCACCCGTTTTTAATTCTAAAATTCATTTTAAAACTTGTATGCCGTACAACTGGTATTTTAGATATATATGTAAATATCTATATGTATGTATGCATATGTTTGCATATTTGTTTATACATCTCGTGTATCTATGTGTACATATATTGTGTGTTGTGTGTATTTTTGTATTACGTGTACGTATTATGCGTTTTTGCACTGGAAATTGAAGTTAACGATCTACAGAAACCTATAAATCATTGAAAGAATTCTATGAAATATTACAAAAACTATTTTTTTTTTAGTGGTGTATTAACTAACATGGGCGGTCAATGTACCCAACGGATATCCTTGCAATCACAACAGGTCAACAAACTGAGCTTTTATCGATTTTCATTCCAAAATTAAAAATCTGCGATGTGACGGGAAACAAGATAAACGGAATTCATTTATTTACTGAAACATACTTGGGTTTTTCTATATATAATTATTATTTAATCAAGTTGAATTTCGTTGACAAAAGTCGTACGAATTCAATAGGTCCTTGTACAGCAGAGTGGTGCAGCTCAGAACCGGTTTATCGCCAGCAAAGTATCTCGTCGGTCACTTGAGCTGAGGGATGGTGTGTGGAGGGGAGTTCTGTTTTTTTGGTTGTTGGTCTTATGCGTTAACCTGACAACACCGGCCTAGCCTGCAATGCGCAAAGTTTAATCAATAATTTATGCGCAGATATGCATAAGAACATGTGCCAAAAATGCAAATCCCAAAAATAATGCGAGTCATTTTGCAAGAAATGGCAAAGAAGGGCGGAGTTCAGCAATTACAGGCGGATATCAGCAGCGATGAGGAGTTTGAAAAGTTTCTACAGCGGCCCGGATTGCTTGGTATGTCTGCTATATACATTAACAAAAAAACAAATAATGATAATGCAGTTATATTTCAGTGCTCGATATATATTCGGAATGGTGCGGACCCTGTCTGGGCATGGTGGGCAGTCTGCGCAAAATAAAACTGGAGCTTGGCGGCGACAACTTGCAGCTGGCAATTGTAAGTTAAACTGAAACTGAGTGGTGAGAGCTGTGATGAGAGCTAACTTCAAAATTGTTTTCCCAAGTGCAAAGCTGGTTCGATATCGTATCTGGAAAGGTTTAACAAGAAAAGTGAGCCAACCTGGATGTTTGTAGCAGTAAGTACCACAAGTTATGGCGATAATTAGCTGAAATTTCTTATCTATACGTATGCAGAATGGAAAGGCTATAAACATTATGTTTGGCACAGATGTGCCGAAACTGGTCGCCCTAATCACCAGGGAGCTGGAGTCAACCATTGCCAAAGAGCCGCACGAAACCTTTGAAATCACCGAGCTGCAGCCCATTGAGCTGGAACAGTTGCGCATTAAAAACGAGGCTCTCGAGTTTGCCACTAAAATTGAACTCGAGGAGAGTAAAAGGAAACGCATCGAGTATTTGAAATATGTGACGGATTGCATTATGGAGAATTTACCGGATATTGGCATAACGGTGTTTGGGCCACAAGTCAATCGGGATATGTTCAAGAAGCTCTCCGAGCCGGCCGATCCTCTTAAAATTCAATGCAAAGATCGAAAAGTGTTTGCAATAACACAAAGTGATCTCAATACAGTCAACTTTGCTGCAGAGAATCCATTGCCCGGTGATGTCATGAAGTACCTGTACGACAAGGAGCTGTTAATGTGTTTCTGGAAAGTGGATGAAACGATCGGAACGCCACCAAATATACTACAGCAATATGCATTTGAGCTAACAAAGGAGATCGTCAAGCCGCCCGATGAGTTCAACGAAGAGGAAACTATTCTGCCCCCTCTCATAATACCCCTAGAGATAACCATTGAGGTTGCAAAAGAAGGTGAGTGTACGATTGTCAAAAAAACAATCTTCAAAAATATATATTTATATATTTTAGGTTTTATCAAGATTTTTAAAATATATATATGTGTTAATTTTTAATTTAGAGAAAGACACTTCTGAAAATACGACAGAGCCATCTGAGGAAAGTCCTGAAGTTGAGCAGGATGCTTTAGAGGACACAGTGAAATTCAAGGTAATTCAAATACCGCCCATTTGGGTGCCAACAGACCAGAGAACGCATGCGGCCCTCATCTATACATATTTCCGGGCACAAACGACGACTTTTCTGGCCGCCGATCCTGTGCCAGAACCACCTCACATAATCATGACATTCGATGCTTATAAGAAGAAGGATCTGATTAATCTTGTGGATGCGTGCAAGGATGATGTACCGCTCTATGGTTTCTTCGACAGCGACAATCCACAGACTGCAGTTTTTATCGCGAATTCCGTGGAGAAATATAATGCCAAGCCATATGTACCGTAAGCAATTTATACGTAATTCATTCAATTCGGTTCATTATCGGTGCAAATATATATTTTATTATTTTCAAATTCAAGCACCGATAAAATTGTGCTGAAAGTTAATAAAGTGACGACAGCCACGATACCACTGCTAATGGAATATGGGCCCAGTTATGTTAGCCCCAATTCGGTTGTTGGCCATAAGGAAGCTGCCAAGTTTTTCCCCCCCAGCTACAAATCAGCCCTGCAAGAAGAGGCTGAATTGCATGCTGTGAAAGCGGAGAAGCCCAAAAAACGAAAAAAGGTTGAATAACTCAAAATTAAAATAAATATATATATTTATATATATATATATCTATATATATACTCGTACCCACACAGAACAAAAAGGGAGCTGAAGCCGAGGAGAGCGAACAGCCAAACATCAGTGCCCAAGCGAACTGCCAGGAGGCCGATGAGGCAACCAAGACCTCGCCAGAGGAGGGCGCATCCACAACCAGTAGTGGCGAGGACAGTTGCGAAAGTCGACCACCGACTGCCGATGGCAATAACCTATCCGCCGATGGACCCCAGCAGTAGAATAGTTATATTTATATATATAGTATACTATTGCAGTTACCAAGAGTTTGTGCGTCGTAAAAGAAAAACAAATGATTGCACAAAAAATCATGGAAGGCAGTCAATTAACTGTGATTAATACAAATTATGATGCACCAGCAATTGTGAACACTACTAATGCGCCCAGTGTGGCTACGCACACAGCAAGCGTCCCTGCCACTGTCAATGTGTCATCGATAACTATCAAGACTACTACAACCAAAACGCTTTTGGATAAAACTTCTATTCACAATTTGGGCTACAAAACGACGCAGCGAAACGCAGAAGTTCCTCGCGAACAATTAAACGCAAACGTTTTGACGACGAAATTGACGAACACATTCTGACAATACCAGCGAGCCGAGGCGGCGCCGATCCAAACCGATCCAATCGAACGCGCACCACTTCCCAAAACTATTCTGGAATTGTGACGACACCAACCAACAACGTTGTTGCTGCAAACGCCTCAGACACCAGGCACTGCTGTGGAAACTCTGCCCAGCACACCGAGTATTGTGGCTGTTGCAGCACCTGCTACGCCTTTAACGCCACGCCCGCATTGCCGCATTGGAACAGATGGCAACCAAGGATCTGGGTCGCTGGAAGCCAATTGATGACCTGGCGCTCTTTATTGGCATAGAGCAAACAAACGATTTGCGCATGATTCATGATGGCGTCAAGTTTTCCTGTAAATTTACGCTGGAGGAGGTGCAGCAGCGTTGGTATGCGCTGCTCTACGAACCAGCTGTGTCGCGTACTGCCGTCTTAGCCATTCGTAGATTGCATCCCGAAATGGTGGAGTCCGTGAAGCGTAATGCTCTGTACAGTGTACAGGAGGAGGATCTGCTGGGCACCATCAAGAGCACGGAATCACCGAAACTGGAGCAATTCCAAGAGCTGCTGGACAAGAATGCTGGCATCTTCTATTGCGCACGTACCGCTAAATTGCTGCACATTCACTGGATGCTGCTCAAGCAATACTGTTTGCTGCCTGATCAAACAATAAAGCCGTTGCATGGTTCAGACCAACCGCTGAGTTTCTCGGATGCAGAGGATGAAATATTAGGTCAGGAATTGAATGAGCCCCGTGACGAGGCGCTGGAGATTGAAACAAAGCTGGCCGACCGTCGCAACAAGCGAGCCATACGTGTGCTGGAGAATGAGCTGTTACCCTTGGGTGTCTTGGTTGATTCTGTGCTAGGTCCGACGGCTGCCAGTGAATTCGATAATCGAACACTTGCCTGTCTACGTGGCCGTGTGATGCGATATTTAATGCGTTCCATGGAGATAACATTTGGTCGCGAGGCCAAGGAGAGCGGCGTGGATGTCGATCTGTCGCTGGAGGGACCTGCTGCAAAGATATCACGTCGCCAGGGCACAATCAAGATGCGTAGCAATGGCGACTTCTTCATTGCCAACGAGGGCAAGCGGGCCATCTTCATTGATGGCACACCGCTGCTGAATGGCAGTAAGACGCGACTGGCCCACAATTGCACTGTGGAGATCGCAGGACTGCGCTTCACGTTTCAGGTTAACTATGAGCTCATCAAATTCATTCAGCAGAAGAGCGCCAACTCATCGAATCCTTTGAAATAGACTAGTATTAGCCAATTATAAAATTAAAGCAACTGCAGTTGGCTTCGTCAAGGTCGCTGTCATTACTAATATTCTTAACACTAATAAAAAAAATACGTTCTGGAAATATACTACATAAACAATGGCATAAGCGAGTACTTAACGCTCACTGGATCTAGTAATATCAATGCGCCAATACGCCTTCAATCGAAGCAATCAATCGGAAGCAATCAATACGCCCAATACACGATATATATATACTTTTGTCACCATATAATGTAGTGAACTATACTTTACTCAGCTATTTTCTGATGAGCTTCTTTAAACTTGGAAAATGCGGTGCGAACTTTAATTAAATCAGTTTTTTATCAAGGAAAAGAAATGATTTCAGAAAATTCCTTACATACATGTATGTCAAAAGTTGGTTTTTTTTTATTAAGGTTTAAATAGTAGCAAAGAAAGAACTGATCCTGTGCCAACTAAATTAGTTTCTTAATTGGTTGATTAACTTAAACAAAAAACAAAACAAAAATAATAATAATAATAGTATCGAAGCAATATTCAGATAGCGATGCTGGCTGGGATTCCCAAACGTCTACGAACTATTTTGGCCAATCTGCGGCTAACATTCGGAGTGGATGGTGCTGTTGTTGTTGATGGTGTTGTGGGTGGTGTTGTGAGTAACGTTGTGGATTCTGTTGTGGTCATTGTGGTGTCATCTTTATCATTTTCATTATAATTATAATCATCTGCGTGATTGCCGCCCTGCGCGTAGCTATAGCTAATGGTTCGCTTATAGATGCGCTGCTCCTGCTTGGATTCCCTGGCAGTTCAGCAATTACAGGCGGATATCAGCAGCGATGAGGAGTTTGAAAAGTTTCTACAGCGGCCCGGATTGCTTGGTATGTCTGCTATATACATTAACAAAAAAACAAATAATGATAATGCAGTTATATTTCAGTGCTCGATATATATTCGGAATGGTGCGGACCCTGTCTGGGCATGGTGGGCAGTCTGCGCAAAATAAAACTGGAGCTTGGCGGCGACAACTTGCAGCTGGCAATTGTAAGTTAAACTGAAACTGAGTGGTGAGAGCTGTGATGAGAGGTAACTTCAAAATTGTTTTCCCAAGTGCAAAGCTGGTTCGATATCGTATCTGGAAAGGTTTAACAAGAAAAGTGAGCCAACCTGGATGTTTGTAGCAGTAAGTACCACAAGTTATGGCGATAATTAGCTGAAATTTCTTATCTATACGTATGCAGAATGGAAAGGCTATAAACATTATGTTTGGCACAGATGTGCCGAAACTGGTCGCCCTAATCACCAGGGAGCTGGAGTCAACCATTGCCAAAGAGCCGCACGAAACCTTTGAAATCACCGAGCTGCAGCCCATTGAGCTGGAACAGTTGCGCATTAAAAACGAGGCTCTCGAGTTGGCCACTAAAATTGAACTCGAGGAGAGTAAAAGGAAACGCATCGAGTATTTGAAATATGTGACGGATTGCATTATGGAGAATTTACCGGATATTGGCATAACGGTGTTTGGGCCACAAGTCAATCGGGATATGTTCAAGAAGCTCTCCGAGCCGGCCGATCCTCTTAAAATTCAATGCAAAGATCGAAAAGTGTTTGCAATAACACAAAGTGATCTCAATACAGTCAACTTTGCTGCCGAGAATCCATTGCCCGGTGATGTCATAAAGTACCTGTACGACAAGGAACTGTTAATGTGTTTCTGGAAAGTGGATGAAACGATCGGAACGCCACCAAATATACTACAGCAATATGCATTTGAGCTAACAAAGGAGATCGTCAAGCCGCCCGATGAGTTCAACGAAGAGGAAACTATTCTGCCCCCTCTCATAATACCCCTAGAGATAACCATTGAGGTTGCAAAAGAAGGTGAGTGTACGATTGTCAAAAACACAATCTTCAAAAATATATATTTATATATTTTAGGTTTTATCAAGATTTTTAAAATATATATATGTGTTAATTTTTAATTTAGAGAAAGACACTTCTGAAAATACGACAGAGCCATCTGAGGAAAGTCCTGAAGTTGAGCAGGATGCTTTAGAGGACACAGTGAAATTCAAGGTAATTCAAATACCGCCCATTTGGGTGCCAACAGACCAGAGAACGCATGCGGCCCTCATCTATACATATTTCCGGGCACAAACAACGACTTTTCTGGCAGCCGATCCTGTGCCAGAACCACCTCATATAATCATGACATTCGATGCTTATAAGAAGAAGGATCTGATTAATCTTGTGGATGCGTGCAAGGATGATGTACCGCTCTATGGTTTCTTCGACAGCGACAATCCACAGACTGCAGTTTTTATCGCGAATTCCGTGGAGAAATATAATGCCAAGCCATATGTACCGTAAGCAATTTATACGTAGTTCATTCAATTTGGTTCATTATCGATGCAAATATATATTTTATTATTTTCAAATTCAAGCACCGATAAAATTGTGCTGAAAGTTAATAAAGTGACGACAGCCACGATACCACTGCTAATGGAATATGGGCCCAGTTATGTTAGCCCCAATTCGGTTGTTGGCCATAAGGAAGCTGCCAAATTTTCCCCCCCCAGCTACAAATCAGCCCTGCAAGAAGAGGTTGAATTGCATGCTGTGAAAGCGGAGAAGCCCAAAAAACGAAAAAAGGTTGAATAACTCAAAATTAAAATAAATATATATATTTATATATATATATATCTATATATATACTCGTACCCACACAGAACAAAAAGGGAGCTGAAGCCGAGGAGAGCGAACAGCCAAACATCAGTGCCCAAGCGAACTGCCAGGAGGCCGATGAGGCAACCAAGACCTCGCCAGAGGAGGGCGCATCCACAACCAGTAGTGGCGAGGACAGTTGCGAAAGTCGACCACCGACTGCCGATGGCAATTACCTATCCGCCGATGGACCCCAGCAGTAGAATAGTTATATTTATATATATAGTATACCATTGCAGTTACCAAGAGTTTGTGCGTCGTAAAAGAAAAACAAATGATTGCACAAAAAATCATGGAAGGCAGTCAATTAACTGTGATTATTACCAATTATGATGCACCAGCAATTGTGAACACTACTAATGCGCCCAGTGTGGCTACGCACACAGCAAGCGCCCCTGCCACTGTCAATGTGTCATCGATAACTATCAAGACTACTACAACCAAAACGTTTTTGGATAAAACTTCTATTCACAATTTGGGCTACAAAACGACGCAGCGAAACGCAGAAGTTCCTCGCGAACAAATAAACGCAAACGTTTTGACGACGAAATTGACGAACAAATTCTGACAATACCAGCGAGCCGAGGCGGCGCCGATCCAAACCGATCCAATCGAACGCGCACCACTTCCCAAAACTATTCTGGAATTGTGACGACACCAACAACGTTGTTGCTGCAAACGCCTCAGACACCAGGCACTGCTGTGGAAACTCTGCCCAGCACACCGAGTATTGTGGCTGTTGCAGCACCTGCTACGCCTTTAACGCCACGCCCGCATTGCCGCATTGGAACAGATGGCAACCAAGGATCTGGGTCGCTGGAAGCCAATTGATGACCTGGCGCTCTTTATTGGCATAGAGCAAACAAACGATTTGCGCATGATTCATGATGGCGTCAAGTTTTCCTGTAAATTTACGCTGGAGGAGGTGCAGCAGCGTTGGTATGCGCTGCTCTACGAACCAGCTGTGTCGCGTACTGCCGTCTTAGCCATTCGTAGATTGCATCCCGAAATGGTGGAGTCCGTGAAGCGTAAGGCTCTGTACAGTGTACAGGAGGAGGATCTGCTGGGCACCATCAAGAGCACGGAAACACCGAAACTGGAGCAATTCCAAGAGCTGCTGGACAAGAATGCTGGCATCTTCTATTGCGCACGTACCGCTAAATTGCTGCACATTCACTGGATGCTGCTCAAGCAATACTGTTTGCTGCCTGATCAAACAATAAAGCCGTTGCATGGTTCAGACCAACCGCTGACTTTCTCGGATGCAGAGGATGAAATATTAGGTCAGGAATTGAATGAGCCCCGTGACGAGGCGCTGGAGATTGAAACAAAGCTGGCCGACCGTCGCAACAAGCGAGCCATACGTGTGCTGGAGAATGAGCTGTTACCCTTGGGTGTCTTGGTTGATTCTGTGCTAGGTCCGACGGCTGCCAGTGAATTCGATAATCGAACACTTGCCTGTCTACGTGGCCGTGTGATGCGATATTTAATGCGTTCCATGGAGATAACATTTGGTCGCGAGGCCAAGGAGAGCGGCGTGGATGTCGATCTGTCGCTGGAGGGACCTGCTGCAAAGATATCACGTCGCCAGGGCACAATCAAGATGCGTAGCAATGGCGACTTCTTCATTGCCAACGAGGGCAAGCGGGCCATCTTCATTGATGGCACACCGCTGCTGAATGGCAGTAAGACGCGACTGGCCCACAATTGCACTGTGGAGATCGCAGGACTGCGCTTCACGTTTCAGGTTAACTATGAGCTCATCAAATTCATTCAGCAGAAGAGCGCCAACTCATCGAATCCTTTGAAATAGACTAGTATTAGCCAATTATAAAATTAAAGCAACTGCAGTTGGCTTCGTCAAGGTCGCTGTCATTACTAATATTCTTAACACTAATAAAAAAAATACGTTCTGGAAATATACTACATAAACAATGGCATAAGCGAGTACTTAACGCTCACTGGATCTAGTAATATCAATGCGCCAATACGCCTTCAACCGAAGCAATCAATCGAAAGCAATCAATACGCCCAATACACGATATATATATACTTTTGTCACCATATAATGTAGTGAACTATACTTTACTCAGCTATTTTCTGATGAGCTTCTTTAAACTTGGAAAATGCGGTGCGAACTTTAATTAAATCAGTTTTTTATCAAGGAAAAGAAATGATTTCAGAAAATTCCTTACATACATGTATGTCAAAAGTTGGTTTTTTTTTATTAAGGTTTAAATAGTAGCAAAGAAAGAACTGATCCTGTGCCAACTAAATTAGTTTCTTAATTGGTTGATTAACTTAAACAAAAAACAAAACAAAAATAATAATAATAATAGTATCGAAGCAATATTCAGATAGCGATGCTGGCTGGGATTCCCAAACGTCTACGAACTATTTTGGCCAATCTGCGGCTAACATTCGGAGTGGATGGTGCTGTTGTTGTTGATGGTGTTGTGGGTGGTGTTGTGAGTAACGTTGTGGATGCTGTTGTGGTCATTGTGGTGTCATCTTTATCATTTTCATTATAATTATAATCATTTGCGTGATTGCCGCCCTGCGCGTAGCTATAGCTAATGGTTCGCTTATAGATGCGCTGCTCCTGCTTGGATTCCCTGGCATTCGGCTGATTGGCTGTGCTCCTGCCCTGCTTATTTGTGGCTGTATCATAGCAGCGCCTCAAAAGCTGACCACCACTATCTTTGCACTCGTAGCAGACGCTTTTGCCTACCAGGCGACGCTCGCAGAGACTGCTGCTGGGAGTCTTCTTTTCCTTTTCCTTCTGCTTCGTTTTTGTGTGGCGGCCTCGTCGTCGTTTCGTTCGCTCATCATCACCAAGATCCCGATAGCGTTTGTATTGAGTGCCGCTGCCGTAGGCATATTGCTCCGGCTGTGCCTCGTGCGAGTAGCTGCATGTCTCGGAGATCTCATTGTTGCGCTTCTCGCGACATATTTTGCATAGCTGTCCATGGCGATGGACATAACGACAGCTTTGCTTCTCCTTCTGCTTCTTCTTCATTTGCCCCTTGTTCATTTTCTTTTCGGGCTGCACATTGCTGGCCTCCGCTTGCGTCTCCACGCTTACGTCATCCGCGTGCTCCTCAACGGCATCATCATCAGAAACATAATCATCGTCAGCAGCTCGATCAAAGTATTGACGCACAAATTGTTCATAGTTGCGCTCGTAATCCTCGCCAGAGTTAGCCTCAGCGCTGTGACTGTCCGCCTCCGCTTCTGCCTCTAGCTCCTCCGCCTCTACCTCCACATCATCATGATCATGTTCAATGGCATCCACATCAACATCGATATCCGTTTCCTCTACTGTATCCGCATCTTCATCCAGTTTGGCCTGCGCTTGTGGCAGCTCCACGGCCAAGGTATTCAACTGACCTGTCGTGGAGGAGGTGAGTGCATCCAAGCGCTGCAACAGCTTGCCGGGAGCAAAGGCCTGCCAATAGTTGACACTGTGATCGTAGCCGACGACCGCACTAACCATCAGCACCAGCACCAGCAACATTATTTCAAATGAAAGCGCTGCGCCAGAGAACTGCCTGCCTATTTATACAATCCATGCATAAATCTGCATCTGCATCCATGCATCCAGTGAAGCGTGTCCATGCCGATTGCACTGATTGGGCATTGGGCAATTTGCAACCGCAGTGGCGCGTCAGGAAATGGATGCAATAAGTGCCAGCTGCTGCTGCAGAGGAAGTGCGAGTGAAAGGCAAAGATATATATTTATAAAGATATATATTTATATATATAAATATACATATACTTATCTATAGGCAAGTGTGTGCGTCTGGCCAACCATGGTGAAAAACTCAATCAGGACGTGGCGGAGTGGCGTCATTAAACTAAGGCCAATTTGTTAACAATCTTTTTGCATTTGTTTTGTTTTTTTTTTTTTAATTTTAAAAAATTACAAGTGGAATGAAACGTAGAGGCACTGTGAGGCTAAAGTGCACCGAGCGTGTGTCTGGGTGTGTGTGTCTGTGTGTGTTTGTTTGTTTCATTATTTACTACGCCATCCGCTGCACATCGCTAATCCGCTGGGCGCCAATGCTAGGCGCCTGAACTTTCATTGGCGCTGGTCGCTGATGCCGCATCTCGCGACGCTTCTCTCGCATAATATGTTTCGTTTGCGATGTGTCCAGCTCCTCCCAGCCGCCGGCATTGTCGTCCACCCAATCCTCGAGATCAGCCTGCAATTATTAATATCATTTAACATTTAGCATTCAACTTTAACTGTTTTAGTTCATTAGAACATAAGCTTTTTTCAATATGTTTTCTATATATAAACCATTATTTAGAACGTGACGTATTTTCTTTTTTTTTTTTAGTGTTTCGAAGTTATAACTTATTTGTTTATATACCCGTAAGACACTCATTTTAATTCGAAGCAGTCCAAGTCGAGGGAGAGGGGGGCGAGATTACTAGCGGATTAGCTGATGGAGCAGGAAGAACAATCATTGCTACTGTAAGGATTGACTTACATTTGAACTAATGGGCACCATGTCGGTCGCTTTCAGTCTTGAGAAATCCGTTGGGCCTTGCGCTGGTGACGCCGCATCCGTCGTATCGCCCAGATAGTATTTCAATTGCGGCTTAATGTCCGGTGTCAGTTCCTGCAAAAAATTGGAGCAAGCAAATCAGAGACAATGACTCAGAAGCGCAAGCCGAAGCAGGCACTTACACTAAAGAAGTCCGGTTCGGGCTCCTCTTTGGGCGGAGTGGCTGGCTGGGCCATGCGCTGGCGATACTGTTCGATGTGTTCCTCGACGGTGCGCGGACTATCGTCCCAGCTGTTCCAGTCGCGCTCCTTGCCATGTGCCGTCGATTTTGCTGTTGCTGCTGGAAAGTCGCCAATTGTCACCGCTTGTAGCTGATCGTTGCCGCCGTGGCTGAGCTTGCGGCGACGTGAAAAACAGCAGAGTGCTCGCCGGCACAGTGTCACAATGCCTAGCAGCAGCATTTTGATTTGTTGCAATACCATTTGTATTAGTATCTGTATCTAATTATATATGTGTTTATTGCGGACAAGGACAAGTTGGAATCGTGCAAAATTTGAGGAACAAGCAAAACAAATATGTGCTGTGTGCTCGGGTGTGACCATCACATGTTAAACTGTCAGCTGTTTGCTGTTGAACAAAAGCTGAGTGTTATGACACTGCACTGCGCAGCGCTAATTAATAATTCATTTTTTTTTTTACAAATACGTGCAAGTTGAATAACCTCTTGCTTATACGTAATAGAGAATGGGTATAAGCATAATAAACATCTGTTTCATCTATTAGCTTGACTTTATTCAAATTTTTAACTTTAACTGGTTTTATTTATGTATATTTTATTACAATACAAATTCATAATTTTACTGGACCATTGTGTTATTACTGTCATCTGCCTGCTCACAGACATTGTTACGTTCGATTCGGTTGCGCCGACGAAACTTTACCAACAACAACTCAATGATCCAGGGAACAGCGCACATGGCCATGAACACATTCAATATGTGAAAGACTAGCAAGTAATCTTGCGTGCGATCTCGTATATAGCCAACGATCGGCCCGATCAAAAACATCGCATTGCCCTGTGTGAACATAAATAGGCCGTAGCCGCTGGCATAGCTAAAAACAAATAAATAGCATTATTATTTAAGCAATATTGGGATACGTGCGCTTTTCTATTCAATAACACACCGTTCTTTTGGCAAATAATCGGCAAATACCAACGGAAGTGGAACGTGTATCCAGGTTCGTAAAAATCCAAGTACAGCTGTAATGCAGGCCATGCCCACAAAATTGGTGATGCCACCGAGACCTACAAACATATTTGGCAAAGATGTTAAATATTATTTGCGAAGAGGTAGAATGTCACCCACCAAATCTGGCAAAAACTGTGAAAAGCGCTCCAGCCAAGTAAATGTAACGGGCAGGAACTTGGATAAAAATTGCAGTCAGTGCTAGAAAAATTCTTGAAAGCAAATCTGCAGCGGCTCCGATTGCAATAACATTTGCCGTTTCAGCCTGAAATTAAAAATAAATGTAGAATTATTTTGTTGCAATAAAAAATGATTCATGAAGTATGGAAACCCTTGTAGGCCAAAAGCAACGTTTTCTTTTTTCTTTTTTTTTTTGTTGCGGCTTTTTTAGCTGTTGTTTATTGCACATGCGTGCGAATGGGATAGGTATAGTGCGCCTGTGCAACTTTCAAAATATCAGCGGCACCTTTTGACTGCTCGAGTCGATTCCTTTAATTGTTTGCTTGATTCTTTTTGCATACAGTTGAAGAAACATATTGACGAAAATTATATAAATACATAAATATGTACATAGGTAAGTAGATTCACATAGACATATACAAAAGAAGGTTCAGCGTTTATAAATAAAATAGAAGCAAATCTAATATATCAATTAATTAATATGGCTTGTTAGGTGTGTGTGTGTAGCATGTGCATATGTGTGTGTACACAAGTACATGCGCGTACAGACGTGTGGAGTCCTGTTGGCCAATAGCAGGCTCAAGTTTGAGCGAAAATTATATAAAATTTTTTAATAATAATTCAAACTTCGATACAAAAACAAGAAAGAATAATAATACCATCTACGAAGGTTCAATAAGTGATAAAGCTCTATTCCTCCTATTCCACCCTCTCTCATCTCTGAGATCAGCTTTCCTGACTCGACTCGGTTGTGATTGGAAATGATTATTTCAGCCTATTACGTATTTTGGCACAATTTCCTTTTGCTCTTTTTGCCAATTTTCAATGTGTTCCAGCTATACTTAAAATTTGATATTTGGGAATTGTAAATGGATGCAAATACATTACCTTGGTGTAACCCAATTCAAAAAGATAAGACGGCTGTATGGTGAAAAATGAGAGGTCTGAGTACAGGGCGAACGTAATGCCCAGCACAATATTAACGTAGATGGGTTCTTTGAAGAGCGTCAGATCGAGGAAATCGACAATGGTACCGCAGCAGCTCCTCTTGACTCCAGCTGACTTCTCATCGACGATGGCATTGGAAGCGATGGACTGCTGTGGATTGGCGCCACCACTGACAACACTCTGGCGTCGCGACGTCTGCAGGCTGTGCATCATTTGCGGCGAGGCATCGCTAACAACGATCGGCCCGGACCAATTGCCCATGCTGGTAATGCTCGAGGAGCGACTAGAAATAATGTTGAGCGTATGCTCCTCGGTACGTGACATTCGCCGAGAACCCAGATTCGAGACGGGCAATGAATCGGTGACAATTGGTTTATCACCATTTGCTGGTATCGGTGCAAATATCAGGTCTGGTATTGTCTGCAGTGGTGTCTCTGGCTGCACATGGATGACGACCGGCGGCGTTTGAATTGGTTGCTCTTCCTCCTCCAATGGAATGCGTCGCATATGCCATTTGACTGGATGCATGAGCAGCATGCCCAGAATAGCGTGTGCGTTGATCGCTGTCAGCACCAGGAGGCACCCACGAAAGCCATACCATTGCAGCAGCTTCTGCATCACAATCGGATAGATCATCGAACCGAGGCCAATCAGCGTCTGGGCAAAGCTCATCCACATCACACGGTTCCCCACAAAGTAATCATTGAACGATGTGTAGCTGGTGGGCACAATTAAACCGAATCCGCTACCCTGCAACAAGCTAAACGCAAAGGTCAACTGCAGCGTAGACGTCACAAATATCTGCATGGCTGTGCCAACAAAATAGAGAATGCCGCCGGCCAAACCCACCGGTCGTAGGCCATAGCGACGAAACAGCGAGCCGGAAAACAATCCCGCAAAGCTCATCGCACAGAAGAACGTGCTGGTTATAACAGCAATGGCGCTTGTCTCGGCCCCAATACTCTTTAGAAAGTCGCCAAAGACCAAACCAAAGGATGGTAGCGCTGCCAATCCACTGACCTGTAAGGTATGTTATACACACATATATTTTTTATAAACATTTTGAGATAATTTGACCTAACGCTAAAAACACTAAGACACTCCATACAAGTAAAGTCTTCACTGGCTATTGAAATACGAGTATGTGTCCAAAGTGCCCTTAGAAGATAGCTTAAAATTCTAACGTTTAAACTTTCTGGCCATGACAATTCACTGGCAGGACTTTTAGCAATCCCATGATGCTTAGTAGGCTTAAGCGCTGTTTCTTGGACCAGCTTCCCTTAAGATCGTTTTTAAACCTCATCTTGTCGTTTACTTCGTTTGGTTTCCGGCTGAGTGGTTCTCAGGATCGAGCACTCCCTTCGCCGCCACCTTGAAAATACGTATTAAAAAGACTGGGTAGAAGAACAAAAATAACTTCTAAAATAATTTCCTGCTTCTTTCAGCTAGTTAGTTTATTATTCTACCTTGTCTTTTATATACATATTTACGAAAGTATCGCCTTATCCTTATATTTTAACTTAAAAAAAAAACTATGATTATGTTGATAACTATGTAAGTTGTTTGCATGTATGTCCATATATATCATATAATAATTGAATTTCTACAGATTGTTCAGATTGCTGTTCGAACTTACAAAGGGCATTGCCATGCCAATGCAGATGAGGATGCCCCACCCGCCATCGGGTGCCACAAGCTGGTAGGACTTCAATTTGGGCCGTAAAGCTGTCGCCGTCATCTTAGCTGCTCGGATGTCGTGGGTTGAGTGATCACATTCTGGGAATTATCATTAGCATTAGCAGCTAGATAGCGCCTGACAGTAGCTGTTCGGTTTTATAGCGATGTCTCATATAAGCCCTAAGAATACATCTGATTAGATTAATGAAAGACATCTATTCAACTGTGCCACCTGCGGAGATGTTGCAAACTTCCGTGCCAAGCCCCATTTCTACAATGAATATTTGTTTGTAAACTATATATTTTTGAGATTTCCTTGGCAAAAAATAAAAGTAGAAAAAAACATTAAAGTAATAACGGCGCATAGAGAAGCCAACTGTCCCGTCCTCATCTCCGACTGCAGTTGTCAACTGACAACTGAAATCCCAACGAAATTTAGTGTTAGTGCGTGACAGATTTGTTTTCAGCATTTAAATAGAAACGTCCCTCGACGACACATGTAATTTATGCTTATTTAAATTTACTCTTCACGCATTTCTCACATTTGTTTATTTTCCTCGCCAGTTTTATGAGGGAGCTCTAAATTGTGGCCAAGATCATTGTAAATGCCCAACCGTAACGGATTCTGCAACAATATTATTGTTGCAACAGATACAATCATTATTGCGATACTGAAAGAGACAGTGATTGTTCGCTCATTTGTTGGTTTCTCGGAAATATTTGTGTTATCTTTGACTTTTTGCTACCCCCTTAAGATGATTGTGCTACCCTTTTGAGATGACATGCGAGTAACGGGCATTGTGTATGCAATAGAGAATCGAATGTGGGTGTTTATCCATTTGATAAACGAAATAAAGATAAGGCACATTTCAATTGTATTTATAACATTTAATGGTACTTCAAAATTAGAAATAATAATGGAAAGAGTGAATTTTTTTTTTGTTATATTATAATCAATTAATTTTGAGAAATGCTTAACATAATTAATTCATTAGTTATTTTAATTTCTTTTAATGGAACCTGTGAGTTTATTCAGATTTTTGTTGTGAATATTTTTCAAATTATAGAACTCGAATATGGTTTTCTAAATGACTTATTTTTAATATTCGACAAATTAAAATAGGACAAAAATCAAAGAAAACCAATTTCCCATCCGAGAGAAACTTAACTGCATAGAAATAAATTTCCACTCTTTAAATCAGATCTGTTATCATCACAAACACTCGCAAATATTTAAAAAATGTATATGTTTTTTTTTTATTATATCACTTTATTTAAATTTCATACATATACGTAGTAATACAAGGCTACAATATCTGCAATGCATATCCAAAAGATAACATTTTCTTAATATAATTATGTTATGTGTAACTACATATAAAAAAAAAAATTCTATGCACCCGTTTAAGTACATGTGTGGTATGCGTATTATTTGTTAACGGTTTTAGCTACTACGACTACCACTAGAACTACTGCTATAACTACTACCAGTGGTGGCATGGTGTGGCATGTCCGTACAGTGGTTCCACTCAAAATAGTTTGCTGAGTAGTTTTCTCTTTCTTTTTGGTCATGGCATCTCCCATACAGACAGCATTAGTTATTGCTTTCAGATTTTGTCAGCTTAGCGTTCACATATGCTACTATCTTACAATAAGGCATTTTACCCGAAGTCTGGCAAAGCAGTTTTCGCAATACATTTATCAAATTTCATCTACAACGAGTTATGCAAATCTTATGTTTGTAGTCGTCTGCCGTTTTATTGGTCTTATCGAAATTTCTAACGCAGATCTCATTCTTTTTTTTTTGTAGTACATATCAGTGGGTTGGGATTGGTTTGTTTATCTATCGCTGTCCCTCTCTACTACAATATGCTTTGCATTACATCTCTCTCTCGCTCGCTTGCTCTTTGTCCCAACCTCTTGATCTCCCGGGGACGTGGGGAAAGGTTGTAAAATAGGCATTTTCTTTCTTAATAGCTTGTAATTTTGTAATTTTGTATAGTTTTGTGAACAATGTTTCAACATAAGTTTATTCAGTTTAAGCGTTTCACTCGACTTGGCTTCTGCCACTAAGCATACAATATATTTTGTACATTTTGTACGCTTAGTGCTTTAACTAAATATGTATATATGTTTGTATACATAGGTCTAGGTATATATGTATATATAAATAGGCATATAAATTGCTTGTTGGCAAATTGATAAATCAATTTAAATTCCAGTTACACATTCGTTTGTTTATTGGTAGGTAGCGTATGTTGGGTAGTGTTTATATGGTCGTTACTTAATTTCAGTTTAAAAAGGTACATTACATAAATTTTAAAGCCAGTTTTGTTATTTTTGCTTTGATGCCTTTTGTTCATAATAAGGTCTCATACTACATACATATTTTGACATATGCTTTCCTTAAATATCTAACTTATCAACTATCTTTGAACTATCACATACAAGTTCATATAATAAACAAAAAAGAGAGAGAGAGAGAGAGAGAGAGAACAAAAGAGACATGTTCAACTTAGAATTATGAATGATATCAAGAATTAATTGTTTACTTGTTTCGACAATTGATCTAACGATATATCGAACTAAGAAACTGGCGAATAGAACCAAACAAAGCTAAGTTTAATACAATTTGTTCAGGTGTTTGGGGGTTGCATTGCATATGTTATGCATATGAAGCAACCCTTCTATTCAAGAACAAAATATAAATTGTTTAAGGATATACATATTTTTTATTTTTAGTTTGTGTTCCTTTCATTATTGGTTGCATTCTTGATCTTGATAAGCAGTAAGCAGACAGAGTCCGTAAACTAAGAATGATTGCTGGGCTGATCGGAACATTCACTTCATGAATTTCTAATTGCAATTATGGTAACGTTTTAGGTACATAATCTAACGAAGTAATTAAGAAATAAGTAGTTTGCATTTAGTTTCAGTTGAATAATGAGTTCGATCGATGCAATTAATTATATGCATATCTGATAATCCTCTTTTGATCTCCTTGGCCATATGTATTACAGCTTTGCATCCTTCCTTGTCGATTCCGCCGTTGGAGCTTCTCCCGCCCCCGCTCCAGATTCAGTTCTAGCTGCTGCTGGTGTATCCTGTGTGGGCATCTGCGGTGCAGCATCGCCGGTGCGACGACGCGATCGTACAAACTCCACCAGATACTCAATGCTCCAGGCCAGAGCACATATCATAATGCAAACACTCTGAGCGTGTATACAAATCGGATAACTCTCGGACACATCTCGAATCAGACCTGGAACAGAAATGATAAATGCAATTAGAGAAATGAGTCCAAGTTAAGTCGAAGTAAGGATGGGGCAGCCAGACAACTGACTCACCAATTAATGGCCCAAAGCTAATGACAAAGAGAGCCTTGCCAACCAGATGCCATCCAAAGGCCGAGGGCAGCTTCTCCAGCGAACAATACTCGGAGACGGTCAGTGTAAAATTGCTCAATGCTGAGCCACGGAAAAAGCCGCAAATCGATAGCCAGATCATTAGCTGATTCCACTCCGTTTGCTCGGCCATAACTGCATGCAACAAAAGAAAAGATAATAAAGATGATAAATATGTTGCAACTATATATCATCAGATATCTGTCCACTTACTGGAACGCGTGAGTGCCACAAAGATGATGGAGACCAAGAAGATGGTCCGTTTCCTGATCGTCGTCCTGTCGAACAGTGGTGGCAGGACAATACGTGCCGCAATATCCGTAATGGCCGTTATCGATAGACAGTAGGCGACGTCACTCTTCGAGTAACCGAGATTGGCAAAGAAGAAGGGCGTCACCATTTTGAAGTTCATTTCGGCCACATAGAAAATGGATAGGCCAAACAGCAGATTGAGAAACATCTTGTCCTTGAGCATGGCAATATCCAGAAGTTCGGCAAAGCGACGCCAAAAGCTGGACTTCTTCTTCTTGGCCTCCTCATCGGTGCGCTCCGATTGCTGCTTCTCACCCTCGATGGGTTTCATTTTGATGAAACTATCGTGATGTCCACCCAACATGCTGCCCGTGGCTGTGCCAACGCGTCTCAGTTCGCGATCATTCCGCTCGAACTCATCATCGCCCGTATTCAGATGCACTTGCAGTATGGAGCCCGTGAAGTCCATGTACGATAGATTCGATGTGACAGATGCCTTCCGGCACCGGAGTATCGTTGTATTCACGTCCGCCTGTGATGGATAACCGCCACTGCCGCTGCCCACGTCAGCGGACTGGACACCAGCCAGGGACATGATGCGCGGAAATGTTGGCCGCTTGGTTAGACCCAAACGGGAGCCGTTCATTGTGTTCATTGCCATCTCGGAATAGTTTTTGCGCATCGATGGATGGTTGTGGGAATGGTGCTTGTTAAAGAGCAGCGTATTCAGCTCGGGCAGTGCATCCTCCTCGTTGCCATCCTCTTTGATCACCTTAAATGAGGGCGGTGGATTCGCTGCTGCACCGCCGGTCGGCGTTCCAAAATTCATTTGAGGTTGTGGCGTTGGCAGCGACGATATACAAATCAGTTCCTCATCATCAAATTCCTCCTTCATGTGCCATTTGACCGGTTGCAGGAGGACGGAGCCAACTATGGCATTCAGTGCGACGCCAGATAGCAAGAGGACCGCACCCCGAAAGTCATAGGTCTCGAGCAGGATGCGCACCAGCTGTGGCATTATCAGCATACCCATCGCTGTGCCCGCCATCGATAGACCGACAGCCTGGCCGCGTTTGTGCTTGAAATAATGATTCAATGCCACAAATGCCGCCGACGTTGACAGACCGACGCCAATGCCATTGATCACACCGTATGTGCCGAGTATGTGCGCCATCGTGTTTGCCGATGAAGTCAGCGCCAGGCCCAGACCGCACAGCAAGGAGCCGGCGATCGCAACCTTCCGATAGGAGAACTCCTTCAGCAGCGGACCTACGAACAGGCCCGAGAAATTCATGCACACATCCATCGTGCTGATTATCACCGCTGCACCCGTTGTGCCCACATTGAGATTTTTCAGCGTGTCTCCAAAAAGCAAACCAAAAGATGGCTCAATCGACCGCGTTGCCAGCTGCAAAAACAAATGCAACAAAAAAAAAAAAAACAATTATGAGTGCAACAGGCCAGTTTTTATTTTGAAATCAGTTATTATTGGCAGCAATCTAATCAAGTCTTTACAACTTCACAGTTGCATTTGTTTGACGATTCCATTGACCTTACATAATTTCAGTTTTGTGCTCTGTATCATAAGTACATTGATCTTACGGGAGGAGAGATCTCACCAAAAAGAAAACAACACGTTTTGTTTTTTTTTTTCGTGAGTTTTTAATTATGTTTCGTTGTCAGTAATTGTCTTATCTCATGGGCAAAAAAAAAAAATACTTACTTATATATAAAAACAGCGAAACAGAAAAAATTTTCCGTTGTCTACAACTGGAAACTTAAGAGTATTTTGCGAAATTTTCGATGAATCAGCATTCAACATTTAACCGCCTTATTCATATTTAAAAACCTAATCAATGAAATTTAATTAATTAATATTATTATAGTTTCAACTTTTTATACTTTGATACCGAAGGCACCCACCGCCCCAAAAAAAATTTCAAATGGATATATCTTCCGCAATTTGCAGAGTGACCAAACTTAGATCGACATATAAATTTTCAGACGACGTTCGATAAAACCATATATCTCAATTAATTAATTAGAAACCTAGAGACTCCAAATTTTAAAGGTGTACTGTTAGTAACACCCTTGAAAACCCATATCTCCCATAAGTTAAGAGCTACAGGTACCAAACTTCGAACTTGGACAGTATTCGTTGACTACACCTACCCTGTTTCTTTGTCACTTGTTATCCGCTGGAATAACTTATGGCATCTAAGTATTTCGCAGTCGGTTATGCCCGAAAAATAATTTTAATTTTGTTCTCGGTGTTCAGCCATTTAAAATATATATCAAATTGATCACTTAACAACTTTTTCTTTGTTTTTGGTTTGCTTCACCATACACCAAATGAAAGAAGAACACGAAATTACTAGTTTCGTATTTTAATTCTTCTATTTCAAATGATGTAATTGAAATTAGACATATAACAAAATCGTACGAAACAAAGACCTTTTTCCAGATCAGGTGATTGACATTGAATTTATTTGCATTTTCTGTTCTAGTGAAGACGGTCGAGTATTCCAGTTCCTGTTTGTTACATAATAACGTACGTACATGTATGTGCGACTAAGTTATATAAGTGTCTGATTAGTTTGAAACATGGCTGTTGGACAGTATTAATGAGTCGAACAACTGCATTTATTACAGATTGAATTTGATGAAACGCAATTTGGTTTATGACCTGAGCCCGCTTTTTATATTGGCTAATTGATTGACGCTAATCGGAAAATAAATTATAATCAGCCAATTGGGAATGGGAAGCATTAGCCATTAATAAAACAAAAACTAGTAGAGGTGGCAACGTCATCGATTTGATTCACAATTATTATCAACAGCTGCAAATAAGCCCAAGTGAGTAGACAGTCAGTCTCCATAAATAAAACACACGCACATATCAAATAAATATACATATATATATACACACACATATATATATATATATATATATATATATATATATATATACAGTTAGTGTCAATGCGATAGATATATCAGTGCACTTGAAGTTGTCTATCTGTTCATTATACATACATGTGTATATGTATATCACGATTGCATGCCTTCCATAAAGGTAAGCTCGAGGGCATTGATGTTTCTTTGGGAGCTTTACTAACTCCTCTCTCGCTCTTTCGCTCTCTCGCTCTTCTCGCCTGATAATTTATATTCAAGCAAAGTGCAACACTAGCTGTACAGTTAGTTGTTTGCCATTGATTCACACCTAAATGTGGACAAATTTTCATTGTAATGATCGGGTAGGAAAAATAAGAGGCACTCAAATAATACCCACGTATGAAAACCACCATTGGCTCAATTCAAACTTGATCAGGACAAAGAGATGTATATATACGAGTATATACCAATAAGTTTTTAAAGTTAATTATGATATGGGAAATCGCATCACAATCGAATAGGACAAGATTTACTTAGTTTTACATTGAACCCTTCTTCGTTTAGTTTGTTACGCATTGAAGAATACGTCTCCAGCCCAATAATCGGATCGTATGTCTATAACATATAGCTGTCTTAGGAATCATCAGCAGAAAAAAACGTACTTAATGTGCATGTTATTATATTCTCCACGTTTGAAATTTGACATTGGAAAAGTCGGACGGTTTTTTTTTTTAAATTGTCGTGAAATTTAAATGCCCGCAATTTGTGGCTATCAATATTTCAATACTATCGATTGTTCTTGAGGACTGACATTGGCTGACAACGGCTTTCAGCTCACGATTGGTACACATATGCTTCTCAATTGTCCAATGAAGTATTTCGATGCGTTTTTGATTTTTTGTCGTATATAACCTTTGCCAGGTACTCGAATACTTAACTGGTTACTATTGATGATGATGAGGATTGTTCCTGAAGTGCTTTATTTGTGCTTTTGCAAAACACAATTATTGTTGATTTGGGCTCATATTGATTTTTGTATTCGCCCTTATCGCTTTTCATTTCACGTAAGTCAACCCACTTCCCTCCAATATCTCGCCCCTTAGTGCAAGATATTTATGGGCGCTTCATTCAAACCGTTAATTGCTTATAATTGAATTATCACCAATCATAATTGAAACAAAAAAATGGGGTAAAAATATATATAGGGAGAGAAAAAAATAAAAGAAACAACAACAACAGTAAACACGCGCTCACTTAATGATAGGGAATAAGCGATCCCTAAATATGGCACACACACAGAATACTCTGTTTTTTTTTTAAATAGTGGTTTGTTGCCTAGGCTGAAATTTTGGGGTTTCTATAATTGGTCGCACTTTGATTTTGTCGACTCACATGTGATCGAGCCGTGGCAAAAGCTAATTCGCACTATCTTCCGCTGCTTATCTGAACAAACCATTCCAGCTGACAAACATACATTTTTATCAATTGTATTTAGAAATTTTTGATAAAATGGTTTATCCAATTATATTTATATACACATATATATAGCATAGGTATTAATTCTTGTTTGTGTGTGTGATCACATCAGTCCCTCCTCTTGTCGATTAATTTAATTGCATTAAATCAACCGTTTGCTGCCGTACCATAACTAATCGATAAGAATCGATAGCCGATAGCACTAAAAGCCACGATTCATGTGATAACGAATACAATTGGAATACACTTGTTGAGATGATGAATAAAGGGTATCTCCTTGCTCACTAATTGTTAATACATCTGGGATCACATGATCTAGATGCCATTTAGAACTTCCACACATTAACTACTCGTTTTACCAAACTTTGATTATTCTATTCACACATTACACATCACGTTAGGCTTCTTCCTATTTTGCAATGTGCAAATAAGTTTGCTAGGCTATTATTTTGAGGAAATTCGCAATGGGATTTGGATTTATTGGCTTTGCCATTTGCAATTTATGCGATGCAGTTTTTAGCACAAAACAGCAAAAGACAAACAAAACAAAGCAAAACAACAAATGTGTGGAAAACACGAGAAATAAATACAAGCGATACAGTGAGTGCCCGCGCAAACGGAATCGTAATCATAGCTTTGCTCGTCACCCGTGGATCGAATTCGTGAGCTGTAAATGATCTAAATAAGCTTTTGATTCATATTTATTGCACCCACTGTGCTTGTTTGCGTTGCTCATTTGCTCGTATGCTCTGAACACTAACACTAGATAGATAGTGGGCTGATGAAAAGGGGCGTTCGGGTGGTGGTCGTGTTGTGGTGGTTGGGGACTCTCGACTTTTTTCTATTTCTCACAACTAGACGCTCGTTTTATTATTTATTTGCAAACATTTGTGCAATATTTGCCAATCGAATTTACAAGCAGTGGCTTAACGTGATTGTCTCGGATGTTCGCAGAGCGATAGTACAAATTCAAGAATTGATATAGATAATGCCCTATTAGGGAAGGTGCACACACGTTACTTACATATACACAATACACAATACACAATACTTAACGATTATTTGTGTGCAACACCCAGCCGGACACATTAAATACGCTCTTGACTCGTAACCTATATATACAAATGTTTTTGTCTTTCCGCCCCATATGTACATATGTATGCTTGATCAGCAATAGAAACTATCTTCGCTTGATTTGCAATCCGAAAATATTGTTTGCATAACCAAAATCTATAAGAATCGATTATTGAGAAGCGATGTGCTTAAGTGTCATGGGACTCAGTTTCAAAGCCTGGCGTCATCATCATTCGTTATATACCTTTGTCAGTTATAAGCTACGGATAATTATTGTAAATTCTCCAGATTAACAGTGTTAAGTCACGTGTGTTACAAAGACTGGGGCTCCTTAATGTGTATACCCTTAAAGAAGCTATTATAAACTTGTCGTGATGCTTGTAACGCACTGCGCGAAAAAGTCCCTCAGTTTTAAGGCTATCCAAACCAAATTCACCACCACCTGAGCGTATTATAATGTTCCTCAAATTTGTATAAAAAAAATATCATCTTCGGAATACTATAAAATATGTACCTTTCCGATCCGATCTAAGGGGGTTTGCAAGTCTTTAGACGTTCTTTTTTTTTAATATTATCTATTATTTATTAATATATTAGTAGAGGGCATTTACTATTCTATCAGCGTTATCGTTTAGCTTATAGAATCTAGAGAGGTGTCACCGGGCAATGTTCCCTCTATTTGCTAGGCTAGTTAGCTGTGCTTTTTGGTTCTTTTTTTATTTTGTTGGGGACGTAACAGAGGGTTACGCAATAAATATATATACATATTTGCATGTGTGCATTTTTCTTTATTTCTGTTTTCAGAACACGTGTTTCATGCGCGTAAATGTGTAATTTAATATCCATTTTAATTTAGGGCCTTTCTGCATGGGACACTGATCATCCCCAAGTAAATGACTCATAAAAAATGAAACAATATTAAATAAATCTCGAATGTTTTCATTTGACTGCTGGCAATTCAATTGGTTATAATATAATGAAAACAGATGCGACGCAAACTATTCAGGTTTTTAGAAATGCATATATAAAAAACATGTGAACACATTCAGATGAATCAACTTTTCGCAGTCTCAACTTTGCCAAAACTGTTCATCTTTTGATGATCATGTTTGGATGAATACTGCATTTAAGTTTGCAATTGAAATTTATCTCAAAACTCGTCGAAATTCAAGATAAGACTCGAGCCGTGTATTTTTGTGGCATACCTCGAAAAAAAGCGTTCACTCTTCGATATTATCACGCGCATGTATGTCAAATGAAACACGAGCAAGTTTCGTGTTCGGCTGGAGCGTTTTAGCAGTTATATGTGGCACACACACACACACACACACACACACACACACACACACACACACACACACACACACTCACGCACTTCAATTCTTAGCTACCGCTTTGCCTATGTCTGACTTCTTCCAACTGTGGTCTGTTGTTGTTGTCCGTCTGCCTTAGATATGGGCATTAGTCACTTTGATGTTATTTGTGCTGTGTAACATTTGTCGTTATCAGTTTGTTGCTTGATGAGATGACGTCGTTCGCTCAAATGTCGTTAAGTCGCTGGGAATGTCAATAGGAGAAGGGGAGGGTGGTGGTTTTTGCCGCAACTAGGCACGATGACGTCGTCATGGAGCCCAAGTCAATTTTGAGTGTCACCGCTTTCTGTGGTGTCCGTAAATCAAGCTTGAATGAATAACGGACATTCTCGTACGTATCCTCAAAGTCGTCATCATTGTTGTTCTTCTTGTTGTTGTGGTGGCAGTTGTTGCTGTGGCTGTTGTTGTTGTCGTCTATTGATTTCCCATTAAGTTTAGCGTTGCCTTTTTTATGGTTTACAACTCAAAGTGATGTGTTTTTTTTTTGCATAGAGTATTCTAATATTGTTGTTATGTTACGTAACGCTGATCCATCTGAAGGCTTGAATAGATATATATATATATATATATATATATGCGAGACCTAAGTTAAGTTGAGTTGACTTGCTCACAGTTAACAGGGTTAAGTCTTCCCTCAACGTGTTTGCTGTGAAACTCATGATAAGACCAACATGTTGCAACATGTGGCTAGAATAGGAACAATCGTATCGCTTTTTTCCTTTTATAATTTACAAGTCTTTTTAGGAATAATAAGTATATAATATATATACACATTTTTTAAATAATTTCATTTGCGAGAGTAAAAAATCTTCAGTGTTTTCAATCGTGTTTGTGTTTTTATACATATATTTTTTATATATAGGGAGGTTGGGCCACTAGTTTGTGTCTCTGTAAAGTAGTAAGGCCATCTAGTCCCTGTCCTTCCAACAAAATTAAAATAAATATATTTTTTCGTGTCATCATTCAAGACTATGGCACAGACCGAGGAGAAGAGCTTATAGAAGCTTAAATTGGGTGGGGTTTACTGTTTCCTTACGGAGTTCATTTCCATTTATATTACTATTTCTATATATATCTGTATATCTATATCTATTTCTATTACTATTTCTATTTCCATTTCGTTAGTTTTGTTGTTTAAGGGCGCGCTCTGGAAATGTCAGTTGCGCAACTGCAAGCAAAATGTATTTAAATATTTACAACTTGTGTAAGTTGTGTAAAATGAATTACAGTTGTCATCGTCATGTTGAAAGTCGACAAACATAGCATTGTTCGATTAAATAATAATCTTTTTTTTGCACAATCATCATACAAAATGATGATTTTCATGTTTCCATACACATATGTTTTACAAATATTTTATTTGA
>JAWNMG010000051.1:0-20971 GCA_035044245.1 Drosophila nr. fundita
TTATAGCTTATAGCTGTTTGGACCTGGTTAAATCACGATTGAATTAACCACTTTAAGGCATATTCCAATAGCGGCTTTCATGTTTATCGGTAATCAATTTTAATGGATATTTAGGAGGAATTTGAGGAAGTTATCAATGAAATAATGCTAACGAAGAAAGAGAGAGAGAGAGAGAGACTGACAGAAAGATAGGCAGGCTGAAATGGCCAGATCAGCTCGTCGCTTGATGCTGGTCGAGAATATATATACTTTATGGCGTCGGAACTAAGTCCTAATGCCTGTTATAACTCCATGATGCTGTTTAACTCATTTTTAAAGGGTTCTTTTGGCTCAAATAGTGATAAAGCCTCCCGCCTACATCATTAGTACCCGCTTAAAGACATCGTTTGAGGACTTTGCCTTATCCGTAGAAATAAGTAATTCAGTTAATTTTGTCAGTATACTTGTTAAAGCAATAATGTGCTTATGTTTTTTATTAATACTTTTACAGTTTTTTATTAATTGTTTCGTTTTTTTTCTAAATTATTCATTGCAAAGTTGACACAATCTATTTTACGTATTTTCTTTCAATACATATGTACTTAGAGAAAAAGTATTTTTGCGCAATAATTCATCTACCTATATACAGTTATTTATACAAATTAAATTAGGATTTTACTAGTACAGAATATATGGATAGAGCGAAAATTTTCGAAAATAACGAATGAAAATTTCATATTTTTACAAATAAATATAAATGCAGTAAAGATGTGATAATTGATTAAATTTGTATTTTAAATAAATATTTACGCGATAAAGATTTGAAAATAAATTGAAATTTTCTCGTATTAGTTAGTTGAAGTTCACTTTGGCTAAATGTAAGTTTATGTGGGTCTATGAACATAGTCTATATATATATATTTATATATATGCTAGCTTTTACTGATCAAGCTTTAACTCTTATAAAGAAAGGAACTACGTTTATGTACATACACATCAACAAGGAACATTGAATTCTCACTTATACAGACAGTAATAGCTTCATCCAATGGAAGCATTTGCTTATATCGTTCGCATACCAGAGCTTATTCTATTCTGAGTTTCGGGACCTCGGTACGTTTGCGGCGGTGGTATTATCGAAAATGTGTTGCAATAGCTACTGTGTATATTCCCAATTGGTGCTGCTGACAATGCAGGAATGGTAAATGTGCCGAGGCTGTTATCGTATGCAGTGGAGGTAGCGGGCGCTGTCGTTGATCCTCGGTTTGTGCGGCGGGCAGCGCCATCGATGGACTCATCTCGGCCGATGATGTTCACGGGTAATCGGATATATTCGCATATGTGTTGTTATTGCCACCGCCGTACTCCACCACATCGATGTCGGTGCGATCGTCGTCTTCCTCATCCTGATACCTGATACCTGATCCGGCTGCCTATCGGGCGTAATAAGACTTTCGATTGTAAACGAACGCTTTGGCCGGTAACTATTTGTGCCGTGCTCCAGCTCGAGAGCTCCATTATTATTTGTGGACGAGCGCAGATTGAGCAATGTCATTTCGGTCAAGTTGCTCTCGGCATTCTGTCTTGGCCTATGGGCCATAAGTGGCAAGGGACAATGTTTCACCATGGCGGCGGGCGAAACTCTATTTGCGGCATGGTGTGACAAAATCGCCGTAGACTCTACCACATTCATAGTGGCACTGTTGACGTCCAACGTCGGCATTGGCATTAATGTGCTCCCCGAACGGGCCGTGAAGAAAAATCGATTGATGTTCGCCAAGGCGGTTAGCTCCTCATTGAGAAGGTTCTTATCATTTTTATGCAATTTGAAGCGCCTGTGGGTACAGTGCCCAATAGCCCCTTTCCGGACTCTGTCCGGTCGTCGGGGCACTTTGATGAAGCAATCGTTGAAACTGAGATTGTGTCTCAGTGAGTTTTGCCAGCGCTGTGTTTTTTTTCTATAGTACGGAAACCTGTCGGTTATAAATTTATATATATCGCTTAGAGGTAGCATTTTCTCCGGGGAACTCCAAATGGCCATTGCCGTCAGCGAAATGTATGAATATGGAGGCTTTTGATCACCGTACGATTCACGTGAGGGCCTAGGCATTGTTTTTGTATTGTGATGATTTTGATATCGGTACGGTTGTATTGTATTATCAACAGTGTTCTCTATGTTAATATTATTATTATTATTGTGATTATTATTATTATTATTATTATTATTATTGAATGTCTTGTGATGACAAACACCAATTAAGTTATTATAACTTTTTCTTGTACTCGAGCTGGTAAACACAAAAGACGCGTATACAGTAGCGACATTATTAATTTTTTGTTTTTTTTTTGCTTGTTTGTTTGTTTGCTATTAATGTTATGTAAATAGTCGTTGATTTAACATAGCAAATGTGTCACAGGCGACGGTAAAAATAAGCGCGCGGGCTCACGTCAGTAATCGACGCACAAATACTACGCTTCTGATAAGCTTGAGCAGAGCATAGCAGAGCAACAGAGAAACAGAAACAACAGCGAGTGTGAATGTGAAAAGCGGATAGCGCTCTCCAAGCAGGGTTTGACCGGTCTGGCGAATTACCATCAAAAATCTGAACACGAATACGTGAGCAATGCTGAGCAGCAGAGTGCTGAGCAGTGAGCAGCAGTGGCAACTGTAACTGCAGTGAGGGTGAAGCGAAGATAACGACAGACCCGAAGCAAAACAAACTAAGGATGAACCAGACTCACATAAAACAAAATCACTCTTACACCGGAAGACTAACAGAGTCTGTCGTTCGATCGTTCATTTGTTCGCTCGTTCGTTCGTTCGGTCTGTCTGTCTGTCGTTGTGTCGCTCTGTCTGTCGGTTATTATACTAAGTGAGCAATGCAGTACAACAAGCAACCAACCACAGTGAGCAATGCAATCAAAATATAATCACTCACATCATTGCCCCCGTGCTCTCTCCCAAGCACCGCCATGCGAATGTATCATCCCTCTAAAACGGCAAAACTTCAAAGAGCGAGAGCCGAGAAAAAGAGTCAGAGATTTACTAAACGAGCCAAACCAGTTTGGCCAGACCATACCATACTATACCATACTATACCATGCCATACCAAACCAAACCAAACCAAACCATACCATACTATACCATACCATACCATACCATATCATACGATACGATACCATGGCAGACCACACTACACACACAAATTCACACACACACATACACACACTTTGGCAAACAAGACGATAGTATAGTAGTTGGGAGTGTCTACAGACACATGGCTTAGCAGCAGCGACTACAATAAACGACTGACTGACTGACTGACGGACTGAGTGGACTGACTGGACTGACTACACTCCACAATCGACAAAAGAGCCAGCCGCCCGGCAGCTGACGACCCAATATGAACGCGAGGTGTTGAAAAAGAAAATTACATCCACTTTAGCGATTTACTGATTTTACGTTTTCATAATCTTGTTAGTTAATTTGGATGGCTGAGAGCAAACTTTAGCTGAGCCGACCTGAGCTGAGCAGCTTACAAATACAGCCCAAAGTCAACTTCTCATAGAATGCTTACATATGTGCATATATATATAAATATATTTATATATATATGTATATATATATATATGTATAGAATGTTCTTATGTGTATGCCATTTCTAATCTAGTGAATCATTTATATTAATGATACTGCTAATTATGTATAAACAATTTAGCTTGTAATTAAAAATACATGCTCATAAATTATCTTCTATTTAATAGTTGAGGTAAGTATAAAATTAAATTGTTAGCGTTTATATGTACAAGTATGTGCATATGTACATTTTAGTTTTTGCCTCTTTTCTTTATTGTAAATACAAACAAATTCAATTGCTAAGTAATTCAAGTGTTCGTAGAGATAACAAGGTACTCATCATCCAAAAGTGAGCAAAAGCAATGCAATGTTCTATAGACCAAGAAAAGTACACAACGAGTGTGGTGTTAATAGGAGAGAGAGCGTCTCTCTCTCTCTCTCTCTCCCTCTCTCTCTGCACTCAGAGACTGCGAGGGAAAGATAGAGATAGAGAGAGAGAGAGAGTAACTTGGTGGAAAAGAGATGCACAGAAGCAACTCGACGGCAGCACCAACACTATGTGCTTGGTGTAAAATTAAACAAGGACAGCAACATGCTGCTCGGCGCTGAAATATCTATCTACCTTTGCTCGCCTCTCATTTGCCCAAAATAAATGGTCGATTTGATTGGTCGTCGTATGGCATGCACTCATTTATTTGTTGTTGGGCGGTTCTTTGGAATTGTATTTTAACAATGAGAAAATGAATTTTAGTCAAGCATATTATCAAATTAATTACATATATATATTGACAATAATTGAACAATAACCAGAATGATAAGATCAGTGCGTTACGTCGAACATTATACACCCTGCGCACATATAAATTTCATTTATGAGTTTCAAATTTCAGAATATTCATAATTAGATTATATCTCGAAAATATTACATTTTTTGTCCCCCATGAAAGAAACTAGACATAGGACCAATTTTTGAATGATATACATATTTATTAATACCATCGTAGGCTATAATATAATTGTATTTTTATGCTTTTAAGTCGGTTTAAAATACTCTGATATCCTTTTAATAACATTTGGTAACGATTCGGTTAGATTCGATTAGAATGGACCGACTTTGTTGAAAACAATATTGAAAATTAAATATAATTCTTAATAATCAGACACAGAAACCTCAAATAAGTACAAAAGTAACAAATTTTTAATAAGTATTTCTTTTCAACAAAAAGAGATGCCAACAAAATTGAAACGTTGACTTTTGACGTTTAAACTTCCACCAAACAACTTGATTTTTATTTATTGATTATTTCATGACCAATCGCAGAAAAAATCCACCAATTTACCGTCATAGCTTATTTGATCGCGAGCGTTATCTGCTTTTTGCGGCCCCCGCGGCCCATTCCGGCCGGAGTAATTTTTGGGGGGCAGCAGAGATGCCTCCTCATGAGATCATGCTTATTAGACATTTTCTGCTACCGGATAATTGTGTCGCATATTGCCCAAAAATTCTCTATATTACTGATATTAGCCTGACAATGCTGCTATTTTTATTCCATGGCGACAATATATTTGAACTAAACCCGACATATGCTGGTAATATATGCCGAGATTAGAATCTTTAGCTAATTTTATTTATACATTGTGGGTTGAATATCACTGACCATTTTCAGTTCCGACAATAACTTTTAACATCAAACATCGATGGGGTATCAAGGAAGAATACCATTAAAACTTTTATTTACATTCCTGAAGATTATAAACAAAATAATTAAAATACAAACAGCGAAAAGATACTGCATCTGACTTTTTATAATTTTAAATTTTAGTCTGATAATATTATTTAGTTGAAGATTATATTATTTATATTATGTGTTTTTTTTCTGGAATTTTGTAAATTGTATTATATCGGCCGATCTTCCAACCCATTGCTCCTAAAGCAGCTATATGATTATACTGTCAGACAGCTCTGTAACGTACATATGCAACCCTAAGATAAAATTATGATACTTCCTTTAATTATAACTATAATTTGCCACGATTTTGAAACAATTCGCTTAAATTTAAATAAATAACTCCACACGCAATGTGCACTATTTTTACAAAGCTTTATTAGCATTCTTATGACGACTTCTCACATATCCAACAAGAGCCTTTAAGGCTGTTTTCTTAATGTGCCCAGTTAAAAGCATTCCAGTTGTAGATATTCCGGTTACTAAAGTTAGTTGTAGCTACTGAGTTGGTGTGGATAGCTTTTAACTGCTAACCGATACCCTTCAGCCGATTAGGCTGAGCGACTCTCAAAATCAAAGTAGCTGATGTTTTGACATGACTTATTGTAAAAAACATATAATTACGATTTGATTGATTAATCTTGTTTAAATCCACAAATCCTGCAACGCTTTTTACTTCAACTTACGCCTTATTAATGTTTATAAAGATCTTAAAATATTTCAGCTTACTTATTTGCAAGATTGATTTATTGGCAGATTATCGAGCCTAATAGTCAAGTTCACAGATGTTTTGTGTACTTAATCTTACTTCCCATACCAAAGCAAAATAATTAAGAACGCTCTAGAGAAGAGAACTCATTAAGATGTTATCCTTACATAATATAAATAGTTTTAAACGATTTCAGACTTATAGATATAATACTTCTAATCTGATCAATCAATAGGTATTTATACCCTTGCAGAAGGTAATCCCAGTGTAAGAGACTATATATATTCTTGATTAGCAATACTAGCCGAAATGGTATAGCAAAAACCGTGCCAACCATGTCTCTCACTCTTCAAATTATATAGATGAATATTGGAAAGTCAGATTGGACCTCTATGTCTTATAGTTTACATATGAAATATCGGTCGAAAATTGAACTCTTGTGTGAAAGATTTCACTGCTTATGAGTTTTACTCTGTGAAGGGTATGTAATCTTGGGTATAACTCAAAGAGCCGTTCACTTTTGTTTAACAGTTTAATATATATATATATTTAAATATGAGCAACAAACATAAAATTGCTGTAGATAAACCACCCAGTGGCATTTATCATTCAATCGTAAAGACACGAATGCCCCACACGCACAATATTAATTTGACAAATTAAAAATTGTTTAATTTCCGCAATACATTGTTGTTTCTAATTTGTGTGGATGCTTAACATGGAATTCCTTTTTGTGGGAAATGCATTTTGGTAATATTTTTATTGCCAATGAGTTATGCTTCATTAATTGTATTATATCTTCTGTGGTAACATAATGTAATCACAACCGCAATCACAACAAATTTCACGGTAAACAGTTTTAACACAACACGAGGAAATTTGTTCGCTCGGGGTTGAGCTAGGCTGGAGTCATAAATCTCTTTCGTATTTACCGCCTTATTGTTACACTTACTGTACATACAGTGGCGACCCACCCAGTCGTTTTGACATTTGCTTGTAATAATCGGGATTTCCGATTCTGTGTGAACACACACAGACATGGAAATAAACGCTTTAATGCCATTTGGTGCGGTACACAGTTTACAGTTGTTACAATTATCCATTGTTTGGGCGAGTCAGCAGCGAAGCGAGATGGAACCCATGTGCAAGTAAATACAACTTAAACCTCAATCGGAAATGAAATACAAATACCGTTAAATTTTTAATTTAAAACTCATTTTCCATTACAACCATTAAACATGTTTGTGCATAATACATAAATATATTTCATTCGGTCTGTCCGCTTCGGTTTAAGCCTAGACACAACTTTGATGGAATCCTTTTGTCCTTTTCTTTTTCTGCCAGGCAATTTATTTCAATTTTCAACTTACATTTCCCTTATGCGCAATATAATTGTTATAATATAAATAATGTCACAATTTTCTACTCAATCTAAATATATAAAAAATGTATTTATTTTGTTTGCTAAAAAGTAAAAAATTACAATGTGAGGCTTGTTGGCTCTATAAAATATACATATGTCTATGTTTACATGTTTATAAATATAAATAATAAAATAAATATATGTTTATATATATGTTTATAAAATATATGTATTTGAAGCAAGTATTTATCCTCTTGCTTTATTGACTTACATGGCTTGATTCAAGTTAAACATTATCATGCGTTAAATCGTTGGGAGCCCCCCGTTGGTGTGAAATTCCATAATCAGAAGAGACTTCCCAAATCCAACTTTTAATGAGGCCGTTAATGGATTGACCGCCAAACAGTCATTGAAATTTTCTTCTCATGACAATCCATTTGCCGGATTCCTTAGGACGGAGCAGACCAAAGCGCTTCTTTGATAACTGATAACATCATGGGAGGGGGAAAATCTAAAATTGAGATGTTACGGTTTGTAGGTGTAGGTGTTCCAAGTTGGCTACATCATAATCTGCGTCATATCCGCTCCTCGGAGTTGGACAGAATGCTCTTTAGCAATAAACTTCACAATTGGCAACCTTTGCAGTATAGTTTTCCAGCCGTTCCTTAGGAATCTTTAATATCCATCTTCTTCACACTTCTTGATTGTAACTTATTTAAGGTGATCGCTTCATATTTTTTCCATGTTTTGTTCATAACTAAGAGAATATTAATAATTCGGATCCTTAAGTAGATTAATTGTTTAATCAAATTAGTATTCATTTAGAATTGAATTTGCAGTATAATTTAAATTTCCTAATTGTTTTCTTTGTTATTTATGAAGAAGCGTTATCATATGTATAAACATTTTTTATTTTTACGTATAATAAATAAACAATAATAAATTGTATTGATAGGATTTAAATAAAATTTAAAGATAATTTTTTGGTTCTTAAGGGTTATTGGATAGAAAGAATGATTGGTTATTTTGGTGACGGCGTTTGAATTGTGGTTCGATTGAGCTCATGATTTTGGCCAAAAGAAATACAAATAATTGGTAATTGGCAACTGCAGCGCCTTCGGCGATTAACTTGGCAGCCAGCAACTGCAATTACTGTCACAATTTAAAATATCATCTACAGTTGCGGTCACAACAACGGAGGAGCAGACATATGTTTTGCGAAAATTAATTAAGAATAACTTAAATGAAGTATAGAAAATTATAAATACATTATGTGGGCACAAGCATAATATAAAAACAAAAATATGAGAGACGGCCATAAATATATTAACAGAAAAAATTAAAATCTCTAAATTTGCAAAATCTACAAATAATTGTAGTGAAATTATATTGAAATTAAAATGATATTTCTTAAAATTTGAGTTTATGGATTAATATATTATTCTTGGGTTAAATTGCATAAGACCCAAAAGAAATAACGCCCTCACAAAGGTGGTGCATGGAGTCCCACAAGATTTGGCATATTTCCAGACAACGATATCCAAAGAATTTATGGGTTGGGTTTATTTTAGTTCTAAATCGGGTTGAGTTTCCTGATTCTAAGAACTTGAATTAAGTTTCGTAAGCTAATTGTGCAACCATAAAATAAGTTCAGACCACAAATAATAATAATACATTAACACCCGGCAAACCTGTAAATAAAATTCAAACTATATTGAAATCTAAAACTACATTTATTAATTTTAACTTGAAATTATATATATATTTTTTTTATACAACTTTACATATAAAAGCTTGAAGTCTAAAAGTTAAATAATATTGTAAAGTCTACAAAATTAAAGTTAGAAAAAGTATTCTTAGCTCTCATTTTTCTGAAAGACATATTTTGTTAAGCGTTAAAATACAATCTAGATATAAATCCCTTGAAATTTCTTCAAAGGTTTTGTTAAGTAAATTCATTTAAATTTTGAAGCACATAAATATTATTGAGAAAGAGTGAGGGGGAATGTGTTGGTTATTACAAAATATGTGATCCCCAAAAAAAAAGTTTTTAAAATCAATTATATATTCTTACAGCTAATAAATTTGGGATGCCTTCATTCTTCAACCATTGTGACGACATTTTTGGCATTTGCGAGTTTGATAATCGAAACAAACTAATTTCAGTACTTAATCAAATTAATAGTTGTGCCTGTTCTGATTTATCATTAATTTTGATGATTTGCCATTAATTTGTATATGCATAACCGGCAATAGAAATAAATTCGTACAATCGATTATGTGCATTTTCCTTTGCTGTATATTTAGCGGTAACTTACAAAGCAACAAGGTAATAAACAAGTTGTTGAATCGTGGCCAAACAGCCACGTTTTCAAAGGCTGCTGAGGCATCGACAGTAGCGATCAAAGAAACGCAAACTGCAAATATTTTTAGCGATATTAATATAAAAATCATATCGGAATATTGAATTCTGTTTATGAGTATGCTAATATGCTAATATATGCACATTCAAAAACAAATATTGTATATTTAGCATAAAATTGCTTAAGAAAAGACATAAATCATGGACTTTGCTGCCATTCTGAAACAAACTAGACAAATGATTTAAATGACAAGTATGAAAATATATGGTTTTGATAGTTAAATTATTAATACACTATTTAAAATATTTTATATTCAGAGTTGAAGGCTTTTGTGCTTGTGTACATTACTAGAAAAAATGTATATCGCGCATTTGGCAAGCTCTCCAGTAGATATATTAAAATATGAACCCATTCATTTATTTATACACAAATAAATATATATATAAAATAGAGCAAACGCTCAAAATTTTGGGAAATTTATCTCCAAATAATTTATTTGTTTATGTCGAATGAGTTCGACAAAATAATTAAAAAACAATGCCAAAAAGATTTAAAATTATTGCATGTCAATGTTTTTATCATTTCATATGAACATTTATATTTACTTTTGAATGCGGGAACTCAACATCATCTAGACGTCCACTTTGTGATTACTGTGATTACTGTGATTACTGTTAAGCTCATCGAAATTTAGTTGAAACCATCTATTAAATGCGTTCGGACATATTTACATACAAATATTTGCATGGTTTTGTTAGCGACGGCTGCTTAAATAAATATTTATGTACATATGTATATTATAAAGTTTTTCTTTTTAATATACGTTAATAATGATAAATATTCCTATCTCAATCAATATACACTGCGTCACGCTTGACAGCTCTAATTGAGATATATTTTATGCACTTAAATTCATTAGTAAACAAATCTACTAAGAAAAATCTATGAATTTTTCCAGCATAAAAAATATTGTATCGGATAAAAAACAAAAAAAAAATGCAATCAAAAACCCAATTTCTGTCACTGGAAACGCAATTTCCAAATGAAAAATAAAGATTCTTAAACTTATTTTACAATACAAAATTTAAATAAAATTCGAAATAATTTTATTTAAATGTCTGCAGATATGATGCAGTATTTAAACAATTTTATTAAACATATTTACTTGTGCAGACGACGAGGAGCGCGGATTTTCCTTAGGTGTTGAGTGAAGTCGAACTTGACTTAATAAACATATTTATTTAAATTATTTAACGTCTACGAAAAGAAATTGATACAAAACAAATCAAAAACAAAAAAATAAATAAATTAAATTAATAAAAAATTAAATTAAATTTAAGAAATCAGAAAAAACTTAACATATCTATAGGATACATTTAAAGAATTGGTCCATCAGTTGTAGCATGGATTTCTGAAAACCTAGTAAAGAGTAGATATGGTCCGGAAATACATCACTAATCTAGGATATAAATTTGAAAAGTACCAGTTCTAAAATTGTGGAATATTAAGTTTTTTTTTATGCAACAAATTTTGACAAGAGCGTACCAATAAATTTGATGACTTCAGCTCAAAATCAGTTTAAGAAATAGGTTTTCAACGGCATATTGGATGAGGGTGGCAGTTGGGCGTGGCCATAAATGTGCAGTTGCGCCCTGCCCACACATGCGCCCATTTGCATGTGAATACCTTTGGTTTCAGAGTATGAAAAGTAAGAGACAAGTAAACATAGTTAACATCGAGCATGACTTTAGTTTCTGATGGTGGTTGATGATGACAATAAAATTGTACATACATACATACACATATGTGTATACTTTATGGGGTCAAAGAGGTTTCCATAGCAATAACGACTCACTTCGCTTGGAACATAAATCCATTTACTATTTGGGGTCAGAAATATAAACTTTTGCTTATTACATATATTTGCACAAGTTATCGAGACCATATAAACCGTTTTACTAAGTACATGACATAAAAGTTCTAGAATCTAAATGAACGCTTTGAGGCAGATACCCTGTACCACCGAAGTTACGGAGTTGAATAAATTGCTACTGTCGACAGGATTTCAGACAATAGAATTATAAAATTAATTCAGCAAATTGCAGCGCAATTTTGTTTTACTCTGATTGACATATAAAAACGAAGACAAGCTATCAAATTATAATACCCAAATTCGATTAACAATATCTATAAAAACGACATTATTTATAAAATTGGTCTTTCAACTAAAACTGAGATAAGAATTAATCAATATTAAATGAAACAAGCGAAATTTATGATTGCTTGTAAAGTGAGCAGAAATATATTTAAATAACACTCGAGAAAAATGGCTCCGAAATACAGAAAATCATCCTAAAACGATTATTGTCCAAAAAACTAGACAAATTTTGTAAATATTCGAAAAAATGGGCTCAAATAAGAAAAACCTTTATACTATTTTTCAGAAATATATTTAAAAAGTGAAAGGTAAAATCGGTGTTTTTAGAAAAATCCTTTCTGAAATTCAGTAAATAGTAATAAAATTGTATCTCTCGAGTGCTAGGTTAGAGTTCAGTTTTTGCACGTCCTTAAGGACGCATATCTCAGTGGAGAGTTCCTCAAGAAAAAATGAGTTGTACTCTAATTATTTAAGAAAAACCCATTTTTTACTGAGAAAGACTCAACCTTCCGTTTAAAAACACACACTTTTTGAATTTGTTGAGTGTATTTATGCAGCAAACACTCTAATTGAGCTCAAGATCAATGAATGCAGACACACATAGAGGTTTGTAAGGTTTGCTTTGTTGGATTTGTGTTTGTCAGTGAAAACGTTACACAAACCATGAACCTGTTAACATAGGCGCCACTCATAAAGCCTTTCATAACATTTGACGTGCATTAGCACTTGAATACCTGCTTATTTGTAAGCAAAACATTAATCTACTTCTTGGTCGACTTGAGCTGTATTGAATACTGCAAGTCATGTTGAGAACTTCACGCAACAAGAACACAATGAAAGAATCGTATTTGTTCAAAAAATATTGCATGAATCATAAATAAACGGAAATAAACTGCATTGTTATCGGAATTTTCCAAGTTTTTTTATAAGTGATCCAATTGTATGCATAATTCCCTAGTGTACCTTATTCTTTGGAAATGCTAAGCGAAATACTTACATTTTGAAGAATGGGTTAAACTATTATTAACTGATTAGTTTTCAAATATGTAAATTGTAAATTGTACTCGCACTCTCATGAATAGCATGCATGTATTTATGGTCGAGCATCTACAAATTCAAAAAATCCATAAATATTTATAATTTTTTGTAAATTTAAATTTTATTTTTAATTGAATTCAATTTATTTTCTTCTATTTACGTTTTCTGTGCCAACTAATATCACTCGACATTAAATAAATAAATAATAATAGCAATAACTGGTTGGTACTTAAATGAAGTTCTTAAGGTAGATTGAGTTCTTTGCCACAGCAGTGGACAGTAAGTGGTCGTCTAAGAATAGAGCAAAGTTAAGGCAGTCTGTTCTGGGTAAAATCACTGGTGCTCTTCAACAAGTGATTTGAAATGATAATGCAGGTAAACTTGTTTACTTAATATTGAATTAATTATGTCCATATATAATTGTGTATTTGACTAATGGACGGATTGCGCCCATAGGTCTAATTATGGAATTTAGTTTTTGCTGCAATATGCACATGTCTGGAGAATAATGATTGCAAAAGAGTATTTGTAATTTTCCCTTTCTAATTATGATTCGCAAAGGAAGGTCATCTATGTGTATGAATAACCCTTAAGTTTTCCATTTAATGTAATGGCTCATCTGGATGTATGTCCCTTTATACAGTTAATTTGTGTTCAAAAGTATAAGATGTAACGAACCTATTTGCTTTGCCGGGCTAACGCTCAGTCGAGCAGTGGGTTCGTGCAACTATTTATAATTGGTCGCGATGCGACAATTGACAACACTTCATATATTTCCTTTATAAATATGGTTTTATTTATTGTATTGATAAGTTAAATGTATATTTGCACTTAAACTGTGTGGCAATCTATCGAAGCCTTGGTCTGGCTTCTACAAGTGTTCCTGTTCGGAAGAGTCGGGTCCAGGCACCCCGTACACAAGACTACGGCTTCGTACTGCACGACAGATTATTTTCGGCGCTCCAGTTATCCAACTGGATTTCGCACGAATACTGTCTACAACAGGTACGCACGCTCATCTTGTGTCTGGGCTTCGCTCTGGGACCACGGCTCAAACGTGTCAAGGATACACTTACTTCACCCAACTCAAGGACCTCAATGTCCTTGCACTAATTTCTTGTCCTTGCAGCGTCGAGTCCTTTGACGCTCCTTAGTCGTGTATCGCCCGGTGTGATACACATTCACTTGTGTTATTCACTTGTTTTAATTATTCTGTCGCACTCGCGCAGTTTTGGTCATCGCCTCCGCTTATGACTTGTAGTAACACTGTTTGGCACAGTTTTCCCTTACGCATGGGCTCTGACTGAACTCATGCTGTGTGTGGCGGCGCTCCTTTTGTAGGCCGGGTCGCGGCCTTTTGTCGGGACTGTACCAGAAATCACGCCACCGAGGTGATCGCGTTATGGTGCGAGTAGTATGACGAGTGCAACATCGCCGTAACGTAGCGCACATGGTTCCCCTGAGGTATGATCGTGTTGAGTCGGACGGTTGGACAGTTTCCACTCCTGAGCGCAAACTTACAGTGCTGAGACTTGTTCTCATTGATGCAGATGTTCCACCGGTTGGCCCAGGTACTAAAACCATCCAAGAACCTTTGCGTAACCGCTGAGGCTCTCCAAGCAGTGGAGGAGTTAGCAAGGAACACAGTGTCATCTGCGTATGTGGCAAGCAGCGTGTTATTGGCAACCGAAATCGGCAAATCCGCAGTGTACAATGTGTACAGGGCAGGTCCGCTCCGATGCGGTGGATGTTTGATCGCTCGCCCCTAACTTCAACCATGAAAGAACGGCCACGCAGGTAGGACCTCAGCACTAAATACTGCGCCGATGGTAGTAGGGACTTAAGCTTAAAAAGCAGGCCATCATGCCATACGCGATCAAACGCTTGCTGGATATCCAGGAAGACGGCAGAGCTGTACTGCTTATTTTCCAGGGCCTCGAGGACATGCTGTACTACTTGATGAACTTGCTCTGGTGTACCATTGTGATGCCTAAAGCCAAACTGATGATCAGGAATGGCACTCTGGAAGCCACTTACAGCCGACAATTTTCCAAGAAATATTTTTTCAAATATCTTGGAGAAAGTGGGCAGCAAGCTTATCGGTCGATATGACGACAAGATTATCCGGCTTGCAAGGTTTCCGAATCATCGCAACCACAGCACAATTCAATGGAGTGGGGAAGTGGTGTAAAGATCTGTATAGATTCGGCTATTAACGCTAATAAAGAATTTATATACATAACAAGATTTATTCTTAATGATATGGAAGAGGACTTTATGCCTTATAGAGAGTGTCAATTTGACAGCATCACAGAATAATTATGTCGCTTCCAATCATGCCACATTTTTGTTTACTATAATGTGTCCACCAATTATACCTTTTTATTGTAAAATATACATTGGTATTATTATATTCTTTTTGTTGAATGATCGAGTATTTACACTATTTACCTTTTTATATGTTAACACATTTAAACTGTGTCGGTGGCCTGCTGTTGCACCGCCTGTCGCACAAGGGCGAGAATAAATTGCTTTTTATTTTCAAATAATTATTTTTCACAATATTTTGTATTTTTACTTTTCGAAAGCGATGTTACTGGTTCAGGAACTCAGTGCGAACTGAAACTATTTCTAAGTATCAGAAACAATGTGAGCTGGAAAGAACGCGCGGCCTAATAAATTGCTTTTTATTTTCAAATAATTATTTTTCACAATATTTTGTACTTTTACTTTTCGAAAGCGATGTTACTGGTTCAGGAACTCAGTGCGAACTGAAACTATTTCTAAGTATCAGAAACAATGTGAGCTGGAAAGAACGCGCGGCCTACTAAATTGCTTTTTATTTTCAAATAATTATTTTTCACAATATTTTGTATTTTTACTTTTCGAAAGCGATGTTACTGGTTCAGGAACTCAGTGCGAACTGAAACTATTTCTAAGTATCAGAAACAATGTGAGCTGGAAAGAACGCGCGGCCTACTAAATTGCTTTTTATTTTCAAATAATTATTTTTCACAATATTTTGTATTTTTACTTTTCGAAAGCGATGTTACTGGTTCAGGAACTCAGTGCGAACTGAAACTATTTCTAAATATCAGAAACAATGTGAGCTGGAAAGAACGCGCGGCCTACTAAATTGCTTTTTATTTTCAAATAATTATTTTTCACAATATTTTGTATTTTTATTTTTCGAAAGCGATGAAACTCGTTCAGAAACTCAGTGCTAACTGAAACTATTTCGAAGTATCAGAAACAATGTGAGGAAGAAAGAATGCAAGGCCTACTAAATTGCAAGCATTAATTTCCAAAATATAAGACAAGGTGCGTAAATCAATATGAAGCAAACTCGATGAACTGTCTGAGCCAATGTACATCGATGTATGTACATATTTTGTACATGTACATATTTATATAATTGTACACCAATACATAAAAACATATATATGAAGTATGTATCATAATCATCATTTGAATCGCACTGATATCTTTGTTTAAGGTTCTCTTTGTATTCGATATCAGCCAAGATTGGTTCAATCGGATCTGTATAAAATTGCCGTGTTAAATCAATGGATACAACTGGCTACTGAACAATTCAAGTAGAAACAACATTTCAAATGGCAAGTCATATATACATAGTTCACTTATGGAAATTTTAAGAGATGTCTGCCACACGGGGTTGCTGCACTGTTGCCTGGCTGAAATTACAACTGTGGTTGGACGCTGAACGATGGACGCACCACCCAAAGAAAAAACCAAAAAGAAGAAGGAAAAAGAATACACAATACACAAATTAGAATGGAAATGTAATAAAATGAGTGAAGAAGAGGAAGAGGCACAACAAGTGACAGAATTCGCTTGACATACCATAAATAATTTGCATAATAAACGATTGTAGAAATTTTAACGGCAAATGGTCAATGGGCAGGCAGCACGAGTCGAGTTGTGGATTGGGTTGAATTCAGTTGCGTTGTGTTGTTTGCTGTTAATTTAAATTGCATTTGCGCCCACTTAAAATTAAATAATAATTACTTTGACGAAAAACGTTGGCAGCGCCAGCAAATTAAGTGACCGCTTCCGTCACCACCGCCGCCGCCGCCGACGCAGCACCGACAACATCAGCGGAAGTTAAGGCTTAATGGGGCGCCAACCAAATTCCGGCATCAAGCGAAGCCGAACTCTAAGCTGAGGCTGAGGCCTCAACCTGAAGCTGAACATACTTAACGGCCCCTGTCTAACCGAAATTGGTAACAAAACGCCGCTAAGTGGCCAGCTAAATCGAGAATTCCGCTGTTTACACGCTCCGCTTGCCTAATGAGCGTTCCCCTCCAACCTCCACCCACCACTATCGTCGCTACCCGTCAGTGCTTATCGCTGAGCCGCAGCTGATAAGAGTGTGTATGTATGCTTGCTGGCCAAGAGGTGGCGCTCGTGGCTGGACGCAACTGTACCCCAGATAGCGTAACTACAGCGAGAATAGCCAGCAAGTATCGATCTAGTCGAGAGAAACTTTCACTTTCGCTTTTAAGAGAGCCCAAAAACGGCGGCGATGGCGAACGAGGCGGGCCAGAAGGAACAGGAACAAGAATTGAATATTAAACGCATATTGTATAAATTTTTTGAAGTATGCATGAAGTATAAAGCGAAGACCGCAAAAACAAAAATACAAAATATGATGACGACGGCGACAACCATGATGATGATGATGATGATGATGCGCTCTATATGTAGGATCGCAATGATGTTGATGACGAGCCTGCTTTATAATGAAGAACATGAGCTCGATTCGCCTGAACCAGAACCAGCAAGACCAGCAGAGCCCCAAAAAACAAAAAAAAAAAAAACAAACAGGAGGACAAGACAAAAAAAGGCCAAAAGGAAGAATGAAGCCAACAACAAAAAGCTGCGACGTTGAAGAATGCGTCTTTTTGGCGCCAGAAAAGTAACGACAATGCGCCGGACGAAATGCGTGGAGCTGCCAAAGGAGAATACCATGAAGCAGTAGAATAAGAATAAGCACAAGAAGAAGAGAAGGTCGCACAGGCGGTGGGTGTTTTTTGAGCGGAACTTGGAGCGGAGCCAAGAGGGCAGAGGGTTGTTGCCAGCTTTACTGAACAATGCAAGCAAAACTGAACCTTTCAGCAAAAGCTTGCTTCAACTTAGCGAAAGTGAGCGAGCGAGCAACAACAATAAGAATAAGAAAAATAAGAGAGAAGAGGCAGCAGCAGCAACATCATCAGTAGCAGCGGCAGCAGCAGCAGCGCCAGCATTCGACTAAAAGAAATGTCAAAAACAATGAGAACGGTCCAATGAATTTGAAAAACATTTCCTAGATGTGCGCTGGCAGACAGCGACGACAATCTGCAGACGAAGATCTTTTTATGCTCTCGCTATATCGCTCTCTCTCTCTCTTTCGCTCTCTCTCTCTAGACAGCAAATTAGTCAAATTAGCATAGTCACACAACGAAAGCTGTCGTTGATCCTCGCAACTCTCGCAAGTCTCTGAAGCTTTTCGGTTTCGTGCTTTTTCTTTTTTTTTTTTTTGCGCCCTCTTTTGTCCCGTGGCATATTCACGCGTTGTGCGCAAACCCGGCTTGGCTTTTAGCATTGGTTTACACTTGATTAGAACGCTAATTGGCTCAAAGAAGAGGATGTCCCCAGTTGTCAGTCAGCCGTTCAGGTTCAGGTTCAGGTTCTGGTTCAGGTTCAGATCGCAGATCGCTGATCGCAACGAGTACTCGCACCACACTCACTAGCTAATCACTGAGCTGCGCAATTTTCGCGGAAATGAACGCGTTTGACGCAACAACAACAACAACAAGAACAACTTAATGTTCAGACAGATGTGTGTCAGGGTTTTAATCAACGCGCTCCATCGTCGTTTACATAATCAATACAGAGAGACTGCGAAGAGGGGGACGAGGGGAAGACTTACTTATTGGATTCGCCAGAGCTTTCTCATTGAGTCTGTCATGTGGAAATCGCGAACTTTAGAATTTTGGAACTCGGCTCGCCTAGTTTATACTTTTAGCTCGATTTTACGATAATTTTTAGTGTGAAATTTGGAGCGATGCTGCCTAGAAAATTAATTAATTATTGTAATACATATATGTATACATATCAAGAATAGGTAAAGATAGCAATTTAAGAGCTTAACGAATAAAAATTCCTGAATTCGATTCCCTATAAGCCAAGAAATCTATTAACGTTTATTTAGATGCCGAATAACAAATACCGCAAAATGTTGCAAATTGTTTTAAATTGGTATTTACATTTATACGCATTTGCTCTCTTATTGCCAGCTTCTTCTGCTCAGATGAAGCTGTGTGGTTCTCACGAAACCGTTTGTCAAATGCTGGCCAACATTTATATTCTATTCCTTTATTAGTTATGAGTTGTTTTTTTTTTTTGCTTTTGGTGTGTCGATTATTAGCTGTGATGCTCAGTCTTATGCGCGCTGCTGTCTACAGCCATTCCTCTTCTCACTCCCTCTCTCTCTCTCTCTCTCTCTATTATTTATATATATATATATATCTACCTGTTACTTGAGATGCTAGTGTTGCTGCTGCTGCTGCCACCGTCAGCGTTTTGCGTCTGTTGTCTCACGAAAACGCTTCATGAATTTTAGGTGGCTAAAATTGATGAGCTGCCGCTTTGGTTTTATTCCCTTTTTATTGTCGCTTATACTTACATATGTGTGCATAAGTGTGTGTGTGCGCGCGTATTTATTTAATATTTTTGTGGAGCCAACAGTTCGAGAAGTTAAATATTATATGTACAAGTTGTATGAAGCATTTGGTGCGCTTTAACTGCGCTGCGTGTTTTGATTGCCTGATGCGACAACAGCAGCAGCAGCAGCAGCAGCAGCAACAAGAACAGCAGCAGCAGCAGCAGCGACATCGACTGAGATTACGTTTTTGGTAACATACACAAATTTATGTAGTCACTTCGAAATTTATGAATAAAAATTCATTTTTTCTGGGAAATAAAATTATCAAATTTATGTAGCACTTCGGAAAAACGTTGAATTGAAATTAACACGAATCAGCAGCAGCAGCAACTACAACAACAACAAAATGAAATTAAACCAAGAGCGAACGAGTGGAGAAGAAGAACAAAATTAAAGAGGAGCACAAATGCACGATAAAAGCAATTACGCACGCACGCACGCAAAACAAGAACAACTTACGAGAGGGGAGAGAGAGAGAGAGAGAGTGAAGCTAAGCTTCTGCTGCGTCTCGCACCAGTTTAACTTCAACTCTAACTCAACTCAATTGCCGCCTGCTTCTTCCACCCACAGCACGGCTCTCGTGTGTGTGCTTGTGTGTGCGTATGTGTGTGGCTCGTGCAGTCGCCTGACCCTGCGTCGCTGCCGCATCCAGTGCTGCTGCTGTTGTTGCTGCAGTTACTGTTGCTGCAGCTGCTGTTGCTGCTGCTGGCTGTTGTAGGTGTCAATGACGTGCGCTATCAGTTTTCATTCATGCCGCTTAACTTTGGCTTTAGCTGAATAACTACATGGACTCAGCTGCTGCTGCTGCTGTTGCTGCAAATTGTAGTTTTCAGCTTTACGCCCTTTATTTTACATGCTTCTACTGCCGGCTGTTTTCAATTTGCGCTCTCTTCTCTCACTCTCTCTCTCTCTTTGCGCTCATATGTGTGTTTGTGCACTCAATTAACGGCAAACAAAAGCTTAATGTTTGTGTGTGTGTGAGTGTGAGTGTGTGGGTGGGTGGTGCCCTCAAAAAATGAACAAAACGCAGCTGCAACAAAAGTTTGAAAAGTTTGAATTTTGCTCGCTTTATTTTTGAACGTGTTTGCTTTGTTGTTGTTGTTGATGTTGTTTGTATGGGTGCGTCGTGTTAATTGAGTGTGAAGTTGAGCATTTGTTGTTGTTGTTGCTGATTTTAATTGTTAACCAACAAAGGCGCGAAATATATTTTAGCGGCTGAAGCATCGCTAAAAAAGCTCAGCAACAAGAACAACGACAATAGCAATAACAATAACAACAGCAATCACAGCTGGCTTGCGTGCTAGCATTCGCGTCTCAGCTGCTGCCTGCC
>JAWNMG010000053.1:0-152500 GCA_035044245.1 Drosophila nr. fundita
GCTCAACTCTATTGAGATAGAGAGAGAGAGATAGAGAGAGAGAGAGAGAGACAGACAGAGAGAGAGAGAGAGAGAGCGCGTAACGGTTGAGTTGGGCTCAACAGCAATGAGAACGCAACTTTCGACTCAACTCAATTGTTTGAGACTCGACTCACATTTTGGTTGGTGTGTGGGGTGGGGTGGTGGGAGAAGGGCTCGTTTTGCAAGCAGCAGCAGCAGCAGCAGATATTGCTAGCGAGTTTTGGCAGCCGCAACCTGGCGGCTTTAGGAACGTCGTCGGCGTTTTATTAGCACGCACGTCGTCGGGCAGGACGAATCGTATGGCGCGTCGTCAACAGCAGCACCAACAGCAGCAGCAGCAGCAGCAGCTCCATCACCAGCCGCCGCCGCAGCAGCAACGGTAAACATTAAAACGCTTGCTGCTCGGTTTTTTTGTTTTTTTTGGTTCCATTTCGTTTCGTTTCGTTTTGTACGCGACGCGTTCGTTCTGTTTACATGCTTACCGTTACCGTTACCGTTATATTATCGCAGCATTGTTGCTTCACGTTCGCCCCGCCGTCAGCCGCAGCCCGCGTCTCATCCTGTGCGTGTGTTCTTCGCTCGACAAACAAATAATGTGCATAACAAAAAAACAAGCAACAGCCATTAAATATTAGCCAAATCAAATGTAGGTAACAAAGTTACAATCGCACACACACACACACATGCACACACACACACACGCCACAGATAGAAGCCGCATGTGGGTGAGTGTCGGGTTGGAGATGCAGGTGTTTTGGTGGGGTCGGAAGGCGGCTGTTGCGGTTAGTTTTTTGGTAGACCTAAACCCTTTTTAAAGCCGGCAGCGAGTCCGCACCCCTGATCGACTCCACCTGCTAACGTTAAGCGTGCCCAGTAAGTAGTCGGAAGTTGTTGGTCCGTTTCGTTTTGGGCGCTGTATTGATTTAAAATAAATAACTGTTGCGCTTTGGCCAACTGCTGCTCCAAGATCACCCTGTGCCCCGTCTTAGTTTTCCTTGTGTGTTACATACATATACATATACACATACATATTAATATGTATATATGTACAAATATACTTATTCACTATTTATTCTTTCGCATCTATGTATGTGTGTGTGTCAATTATTATTTTTTTTTTTCAATGAAATCGCTTGTTCATTTGACGGTGTGGTGCTAATAGAAGATGCGCAAGGTAAAAAAAAAAATATAAAAAATATTAATCACAGTTGGAAGCACAAACAAACAAAAAGCATGACAAACTCGAGTTGCCCTTGAATATCAATATCGAGCAAATGGACGACTACTGCCTGGCATAAAACTAGCTATAGCTATATATATATATATATATATATATAGATACATGTATGTATCAAGAAAATCACAAAAAGTGGACAATTCTGATTGCAAAGTCACGTCTACAAAATGGCTTGTTTGTTGGTTTTAACTAGCGCAGATAACTCATTTGAACTTGATCAAAAAATGCCTTTTGAAATTAACTTTCTTATTAATGAGAGTAAAAAAGAAAGACTTTAGGAAGCTAAATGAATATATATATCCCAAAGATTATTATTTGTTAACAATCTTATTTTGGATTGTAAAATGAAAAATATAGAACAGTTTAGAGAGTGAAGTTTCCGATTCTGATTGCAAAATTTCGGTAAATATTCCGGTATTCATCCAAACTTATTTACAGTAGTCTGTTGCGCAATGGGTCGCTGACTTTTACATAAGTTTGGAAGTTCGGAAAAATAAGTGATAATGTTCCAGACGGGCGTAACTTTCTGTAGAATACTCTGATACCATTTGAGTACAAAAAAAAATTAAATTATCAATATCGGTTTTTCAAATCTAGAATGAAATTGAGGTGACAGGCAGGTGTGGACTGGACAAGCGCGGGCATGTTATCTGCGGCGTGCCTAAATAAGTATTTTCGTTATGTATTACTCTGAACCGATTAAAATTATGTAAGTCTTCTGCCCCATTAGGTATATGTATCCTTAATCAGTATCAATTGAAATTTCCAATACATATGTAAAAATAAATGAATAAACATATGTTCTCCAACAAAAACACAGACTATTTATGATGTTCCACTTCGAAGTTTTGGTCCCGATAAGATCGGGACAAATAATAACAATTTTAGTTTCGTTTTTTGGTTTAATTTTGAATTTGAATCGGTAAACATGCGGTTCCGATTCCAATTCGATTCCAATATGACATCCTGCTTGTTTCCATATCCATTATAAATAATCCAATTATTCCTTTTTTATTTCTGATCATATTGGAAATGCATTCGAATCAAATTGTTTCATTTGACACATTTTCAAGTTGATAATGTTATCGAAAAATGTATTTGAAAGTTCTGAAGTTGTAGCTTCAATTAGTTAATGAGTGTGAGTATGAATGCCCATGAGTGCACTCAACACTCAAACAACATGCTCCATTTCTATATATCTTTCCATATCTCCCACACTTTTGATGGGCATTTTATGTTTGTATATATATATATAGATATGTATATATATAGATATGTAAATCTGTTGGTTATCGAATCACCTTGGCCAACAATTTGCTGTTCGAATTGCTGTCAACAGACATTGCTTTCGCATTCCAATTCTTAGCCCCTGACATCTTTTTGGCTCATTTCGAAAATTATAATATCGAAAATATAAAACGAAATCTATTCGCTTTGCCATTTATATTTTCTTCACTTGTCGTTTGTCGTCTTGTTCTTGTTCTTCTTGTTGTTGCTTTTTCTTCAATTTATTTATTAATTTATTTTTTCGCAGTCGCCGTTTGTCAATTAAAAACTACAAATTCTTAATGAGCCCACGTAACAGGCCCCGGACAGGCCCCGGACAGGCAATGGACTTGGAATAGGGTTAGTTGTCATATGACAAAAGGGTGATGGAGAGGTGGGCGTGGCGTGGCGGGGCGTTGCGTGACGGGGGGGTGGTGGTGCGGCAGGTGGTGTGTGTGTGTGTGGGGGGGCAGCACTCAATGCGCCAAAATCAGCAAAATGTCATTAAAGTGCTAATAAAAATTTGAAAAGCGAAGAATAAATTAAATTAAAGATTTCAAAAATAGCGCACACATTGTGCATATACAGATGATGATGATGATGATGATGATGGGTTACTTATAGGCACCGACTGAACTGAACTGAAACCACACAACACACACCTCTCACACACACGCACACACACACACACACACACACTGGCATACCCATACTTAGAGGGAATGGATATAGATTCAGTCGTGCATGTGACTGTCTGATATTGGATTTGCGAGATCGTTCCAATGCTCGACTTGTTGCTGCCTTTGTTGTTGTTGTTGTTCTTTTAAATCAGCAAACGCGCTGTTGATTAGCAACACACACACACATACATGCACAACACATGTGTGTGCGATTTATAGTGTCATCCAAAATCATAATTTATTAATAATTTCTATACACACACACACACACACACGCAGAAGCGCGTGTATCTGCAGCAGGTGTGGGTGTATCTAATACACATGTATCTGTGTATCTGTGTATCTATGGCCCGAGTAGCTGTGAGCTTTTGTATATTTTTTGTTATTTAATTGACGCATTTAGTTCACAACGACAACAGAATATTTAGTGCATATATCAGCAACATATGCCCAGTGCGTATGTGTGCGTGTGTGCGTGTGTGTGTGTGTGTGTGTGTGTATCGCACATACATATAACTAACGACAACTGAGAATGCAAATCAAAAATTCACAACTAATTGATGAACGCTGCCCAAAATAAGCAAACAGCGATCGAATTTGCATGCGATAATCAGCATTATTATTATAACCATTATTGTTGCCATTCTTGTTATTATTGTTTGTTTGTTCGCCAATCGATGTGTGCGGCATGCGACTTTCTTTTGAACCGACGTCTAATCAACAATGCTAATAGACGGCTTCCACTTTGTCCAACATTTCGCACACATTTCACACATTTCATTGGCATTTCGGGATTTCATTGTTAGGCTACGTTTGCTGCTTGCTTCGAAAAAAAAAAATAAAATAATTTCAACAATTAATTAATATAAATTGCGAAATTTCTAAAATGTAATTCATTTTGGTTTATTTATAATAATAATAATTTGTTGGCAACTGCAACAAAAGGCACAATTTCTAAACACAAGTTGCAAATATGAACTGTTTAAAGTGGCTGATTTACAAACAATGTTGAAGAGTCGATCGGGCAGACACCAACTTGCCACAGTCAAAACTAAACCCGTTTTTCGCTTTTAGCAATGGTTTTATGTTCACGATTTGATTTCTTGGAAAATACTATACCTAAATTATTAAACTTAATTTTTTATTTTATTTATTTATTGCATTTTTCGCGGCATACGCATAATTCTCGGTAATCGGTTTCGCATTACTGTTACGGTACCAGGTACACGACGAAAGTGAGTAGAACCGTAATGCTGTACACTGCAAACAAATGTTTAATTTCGTTTTCGATTTCGTTTCAATCAGTCTCAATCGGTTAACCGTCTGAGATTTGAGATTCAAGGAAATTCAAATCGTATTCTTATATTATTTCAACTTGTGGATCGAATTTCCTTATTGGAAGTGTACTGACGTACTTACATTGAGGCTATAATGAAGCATCAGTAAAGGTTATCATCCAGCACTAACCTAGCTGAGCCTTGGTCTTCAATCAATCAATCATCAATCAGTCAGTTGGAATTTATTTGTACAGATGTCAGAAGATATTTTTTAGTTCTTATTACTTGTGTGACAGTCATTTAAGGCGGAAAACAAAAATCGACAATTTTTATTTATTTATTTATTCTTTGGACACTGGTTGATAACTCATAACCGATTGGGTGTATGAGAGACTGGGTCAGTTGCCGCAGATATCGCTAAACGGGAGAAGGCCATTCCGTTATCACGGCTGCGGAACTTTTCGCTGTCTGCTGTTGCTGTTGCTGTTGCTGCTGCTGCTGCTGCTGCTGCTCCTGCTGCTATCTGATAAGCGTTCCAAGCAGACTTGCCAAATGCCGACAGGCAACAACAGCAAAAACAGACAAATGCCGACGTCGACGTTGACGTCGACGTAGCTAATGACGACACAAGCGGCTCGCGTCCAATTTCGCCAATTGTTTGCAGCTGGAAGCGTGTGTGTGGAAGGGGGGTGGGTGGGGTGGAGGTCTGCTTAATGTGAGATGCGCTATTTGAAAATCGTTAACAACGTCAGCACAGTAAAAGCAGCAGCGACGTCGACGTCGACGCCGACACCGACACCGAGCCGGACACCGATGCCGACACCGATGCGAACGTAGTTGGCGCAGCGTTATGTTCGCAGTTACAGTTCGCAGTTGGGTTGCGACGGCGACGCAGTTCTCTTCCCACATTGCGATTGGATCGTCGACGACCATCCGGCGGTGCGGTGCTGTTCGGTTCGGTTTGCTTCGGTTTGTTCGTCTGTCTGTCCGCCTGTCTGTTTGTTTGTTTGGTTGGTTCCGTTGTTCTGTCGACGTCAGCGTTGCTGTTGCTGTTGTTGTTATTGTTATTATTGCTGTGACAACGGCGCTGACAGCGTCGCAGTCGCTGTTCATGTCGCAGTCGCAGTCGCAATCGCTTCACTTTGATTGTAATTATAATAACAAACAACAATAGCAACAGCAACAACAGTAACAACAGCATGCACGAGCATCGATCAATTTCATTTTACTGTTCCAAAAATATATCTATATATATATATATATATTCATAAATACAAAAGTATAATGTTGTCGATCGCTGCGTGCCGCTACTAATAAGCCATGCGCACAGCAACAGTCAACAATAGCAAGAACAACCGCAGCATACTCACACGTACACACACACACACACACACACATCTCATATACATATTTGCAAGCATACAAATGCATTCCATATTAGAGCGTGATCAACATCAGAGTCAGCACCAGCAGCAGCAGCACCAGCAGCAGCAGCAGCGGATTGATCGCAATCGAGAGACAGCAGCTGCGCTGCAACCGCAATATTTGCGGGTCGCTTCGTTTTCAAGAGAGCTTTGGCTGTCTCGTAGCAAATAATTACGAATGGCAAATAAAAGTTATTAGCGTCTAGTCAAAAGAGTGTCAAAATATAAATATACATTTGATTTATTGTAGTTAAACAAACCGTTAACTAAATCATCATATTATTTATGAAACAGATATGAGAAACACTTTTAATAAAGCTCAACTGAAATCTAATTGGTGTTAATCATTCGATTCGATTCAACAGAGAATTGCTTAAAGATACGATTTGATTAGTCAAACAGTTTTCACAGTCGTAAAGTTCATATTTGGTGCGAAGAATAAATCATTTCAGTAGTTTTTACTATATATCATATAAAGCAGTTAATAAGTACTCATTGTTAACAAAAATTATAATATTAGTTCTACTTGAAAATCATGTTATTCGGCATTTTAAATTACTTCTTTCAATTCGAAAAATATTGCAATCAGTATTCGAGATGATTCGCAGTAGTTAAAAAATGTTGAAGTTGTCATTTTCAGTTGCTTTCTCCAACAATATTCTTCATGATTCTCGATTGCGAAAACCAATCAAATAGTTTGCTCTTGCTTTTGCATTGCAGGGCATTCAAGTGTCGAATTAACTGAATCATCATTCGAATTCGAATCTGAATTCGAATCCCAATACCGAACCGTTGATCGTTTCCATTTGATGCGCTCGATGCCGTCGCTCGACAAATTTTGCTGCTCCGTGTTGTTTCTGCTCGATGCGACACGGCAAGGCACGGTTCGGTTCGGTTCGGATTTGGTTCGGTTTTGTGTCGGCTCTTGTTCGGCACTGTTTTTCATTTGAAATTTTGTATTATATTTGCGTGTGTGATTAAAATCTGTGTTCGACAGAAAAACCAGCCATATGAATGCTGCTGTTGTTGTTGTGGCAGATGTTGCTGTTGTTGTAGATTGCTGCTGCTGCTGTTGCTGTTGCTGCTGCTGTTTCTGATTCTGATTCTGTTTTCTGATTGGGCCGGCCGTGTCAATTTTCTATTTCCAATTCAGTTTCCAATTCGTGCGGTCCGAACCAGACCAGATCAGACCAGACCAGCCGCCAGCTAATTCAGTTCATTTGCCGTCGCGTTCTGCTTCAGCAATTCGTTTGCAGCGATCACAACTCGGCGATCACAATTGTTCTTGTTGGCTCAAAGTGTTTACCGAAACTTTACTTCCTGCTCCCCCCCACCCACCCCCCACGATCCCTTGCCAAGGCTTAAATAATGCTAAAAGGCGTTAAGAAGATTTTCTTTTTAAGAAGTTGTTGATTTCTCTGCACGACGCAAAAAAAACAAACCAAAAAAACGGCGCTTGCGATCGCTGATTGATTTCAATAACGTTTAGCGACTTTCCCCAACTGTGGGTGGGTGTGTGTGTGTGTGCGTGTGTGTGTGGCCCAGTCAGTGGCTGATAAGCGCGCATTAGTTACGCTGAGCAAACGCTGATTGAAAAATTTTGTGCAAAAAGAAGAAGGGAAATCAAAGAAAATATACATTAATAAATATTTATTATTTTATTGCTGTTCTTGTCATTTTTACTTAATTTTTTTTTACTGTGTGTTGTGCTAAAAAATAAATACAAATAAAAAGAGGCAAAACGTAAAAAGTAATCGCAAATCACGGCGATAAGCGGCTAAGGCGCCAATCGCAGCAACAGCAACAGCAGCAGCAGCAGCAACAGCAACAGCAGCAGCAACAGCAGCAGCAACAGCAGCAATTACGGTAGCAGCGCCGCAGCTGATAAACAACGGCCGAGGTGAGTTAAGGCTTTGAGTTAAACTCAATGCTGAGTGGGATTGAGCTGAGTTGAGTTGAGTTGCGTTGAGTTGAGTTGAGAGAATTTCGATGCGCCTGCGCCGCGCTGTAACTCGATGACGTCGCCGTTACAGGAAAGGCTGGCAAAAGCGCAAAATACAAAAAAAAAAAAAAATGGGGCGCAGGGAGCGACGGCAATTTGAGAGGAGCCGTTTACAAGAGAACAAATCGAGCACAGCAGCAGAAACAACAACTACAATGACAACTAGTACAACCACAGTTACAGCTACAGCCATAGCTTAAGCTACACAAGCAGCAGCAGCAGCAGCCAAAACAAACAGCAATAACAACAACTGCGAAAGCAGCAGCAGCAGCAGCAGTAGCAGTAGCACCGGCAGCGGCAGCGACGTCAACTCTACAAAGCATCCGTTCTGAGAATCAGTGCAGGCAACCGCAGCGTCGTCCTAGGCCATGTGCGGCTAACGTTGTTTTGTTGCCTTGGCTGCGAGAACAATTCTAAAACAAATTCGTTCAAAAAAAAAAAAGAAAAGAAAACTCAAAAAAAAAAAAAAAACAGTCTAAAGAGAAAAACCGCAAATAAATAAATAAATGCTGGTCAACTGCGGAAAATATTTCATTTATTTTTTTTTGTTTTTTGTTAAGTGTTGTTAATAATTTATATTTTTTTGTTGTGTGTGCGCGTAAAAATGTGAGAAATATTTCAAAAAGAACGCAGCCTTAAATGATGAGCGCGGGCCAAATGTTAAATGTTAATCAAAAATACGAAAATAATAATAATAATAATTATAACAAAAAAGAAGGAAAATTGCGAAAGTAGTAATTAATAAGATATATGTGTGTGTGTATATGTATATACATACATACATACATCTATAAATACGCATATGCACAAAAATTAAATTCAAAAAATATATTTGAATATATTTCAATTCAAAAAGCGGTGTGCAAAAATTTATGAGAGACCGGCAGTCAACACGCAACAACAATAACAACAACAACACTCGTTGTTACTTCGATGATGATGATGATGATGATGATAAAGTGCAATAGCAGCAGTAGCAGCAGCAGCAGTTAAAAGCGGCTCGTTAGACCAAAAGGTAAGTGACCTCCTTGAACACCAACACCAATATACACTTCAAAATACTATAACAATAACAACAACAATAACAACAACAACAACAACAACAACAACTGCAATCAACCAACAACAACGGCCGGCAATTACCGTTATCGATGTTGTTGTTTTTCTTATATTATATTATATTGCATATGCAGAGGGGCCGGCAGCTGTTTGTCCTCAGCTCCTCACTCATTGAGCAACAACAACAACAACAACAACAACAACTGCAATAGCAAATGTTACGTTTAACAGTAACAAACAGCAGAAGGCAAAAACAAAAATTGTCGGCAAACATTTTATTGAATTTTATTGCTGCCTGGCAAGCAATGCGCCTGCGCAAGAGTGAGAGAGAGAGAGAGAGAGCGACAGGGAGAGCGTGAGAATGAGAGAGCGCCTTCAGCCAAGCTGAGCTGACGCTGAGCTCACGAATTTGTCGCCACGTGACACGAGACACGCAGACATGAATTTATTTGGTCACTTGTGCAATGATTTCAAATATGATTTTTTCTCATTCAAATGTAATTTATTAATGTTTAAGTTCATTATTTTTTATTTTTTTTTTTATTAAAAACAAAAAAAAAAAACAAATACCAGCTTACAGTGATCTGCTTTGGTATTTGCAACAGTTTCATTCATAAATGTTGCATACATCCAGGCCATATGAAATTATTGCTTGCGATAGCTTCTCATAACTGTTTGAGTTGCTGGCCACAAAACTCACTCAGCCACACACTCCTCCTCTCTCTCTCTCTCTCTCGCGCTCTCTCACTCTTTTATTGTCCGTTTTGAGCTGCAACTTTGAGCGATTTTATGCTGCTTTCGAGTTGAGCGGTTTTTGTGCAGACTTTTAATCGCTGCTGCTGCTGCTGCTGTTGCCGCTTAATCTTTATCAGCCAGCCGCCCAAGCATTCCAATATACGTTTAAGGACCATGCTCATCCAGTTACATCCAAATCCACCCATCCACTCATATAATATAGTAACACGCACACACACACAAGACAAAGCCCGGCATTTTTTTTTTTTTGTGCGTCTCCGTTTTCTTTTCCATTTCCAAGCCATTCCATTTTTTTGTTGTTTGTTTTTTGGTGCTCGTTTGATGGTCGCGTTTTACGATGCCTTTGCAAGTCATTGTCGTTTTGCTTTCCACTTTCATTCTTGTCTTCGCTTGGCTCGTCTTGCCCTTTTGATGCCAGCCACTCTTTTGTCTTGAGCTAGAACCCCCAATCCTGCCCCCCTCTGTTGCCTGTTGCCCCCCCTTTAATAACAATCGCATATAAAGCGCAGCAGCAGCAAATACAAATTGGTGCCATTAATTGTAATCAACTGAGATAGATACCTGAATGTTTGAAGCTCCAAAGTGGAACAGGACACGCTCATGCGTGTGTGTGTCCATATTTCTGTATTATAATGTTGCATATTATTTAGTTGGCATTAAATCACTTGAGCTTGTTAGCAGCAGCGCCATTGCAATGAATTTTCAATTTGCCAACACTAATTACACATTCATAATCCAAGCTTTTGATATCCGAAATTATATACACAATTCCAAAGTTGGAATTACTTCGGTTACTTAAGGAAGTTACAATTTGGAATTGCTAAAACGTTTCAGAATTTCTCTCACAGAGACGAATTCACAAATGCAATTATTTTATCTCAGTTCTACTAAGAGAGCAAATATATATATATATATGTATATATAGTCAGTCCCACAAATGAATACTAAGCAGATTTGTGACACTGAACTGTAGAAAGCAACTTGAACTTTTTGCTCTATTAATTTTCCAAAAATGTTGGTTTTCGTTTGATTCATGACTTTCTAAAGAAAACTCTGTTATTTGTTTGTGGGAGCATAATTCACACACACACACACACACACACACACATACACACACACACACTAACACACACACACACAGCACTACAAAGTCTTAGCATACAGCTGGCTGGCAGGACACGAAACAGAAGAAAACACGACAGGAAAGTGGAAAATGTTGCCTAAAAGTTTTTTTTCTCTTGGTTTTATTTTTTCTCTCTTTGTTTTAACAAAGTTATTATTGCTTTAATTTCGAGAGTCAGTTGAGTTGGTTGCGTGGCAAAGTTTGTTTTAGGGGTCGCCGTGATTTGTCTTCACAATTTTTACTTTCTTTTCTCCGGCTCCTGCTCCTTTTCATATATATATATATTAAGTTGCTAAAATGTTGGGCTAAAGTATGTAATGGACAGAAGTATGCCTTATGGCATATATATATATTCGTGATCAGCATTAGTAGCCAAGTCGATATCACCATATCTGTCTGTCCGTCTGCATGAACAAGTCGATCGCAGAGATTTGCAGAGTTAGAGACTTCGTACCATCAACTTTATCTCATGTTATCGATAACTTTTAAGATTCATTATTCTAGTATGCAGTATCTGGCCTATGATTGGTACATACTTCTCTGCAGGGTATCTGCTAGTCGAGCTTATTCGTATTGCTGTCGTTGTTGTGCTTTAAATTAAAAAGTTGTTGCGTTGTTTGGCGCTGGCAAAGTTGCCCATTTTGCATTAGGGTGATAACAACAGTGACAACAACAACAACAAAAACTGCACGCCAACTACAACAACAACAACAGGAACAACGACAACAACATATGTGTCCTGGCGAATCTGTGCAATACTTGATTCCCATCCTTTGGCATTATCTGCCACCCCCTCACTTTTTATGTTGTTGTTGCCTCACAAGCTTAATATGTTCCCCAAGGGCCTCATTAGTGGCGCCCCCGCCGGCAGCTGCCACCTAATATAAAACATTTGCTTTGCACTATTTGACGTCGTCGCTTTTGGCCTGATTTTGGTTCCACTGCTTCTTACACTTTTCTCCTTCTTCTTCGCTGTTTGCCACTGATTTTTGTTGTTGGCCACAAGAACAACAAAAAAAAAAGAGCGAATGAGAAAAGTTGTCAGAATTGAGATTAAGGTTTTGCTAACTTTAAGTGGGCGGCCTAATGAGCGTTATTATTATTATTATGGGTCTTATTCATTCAAATAGACACCAAAAGAGTGAAAGAGATAGAGACAGAGAGAGAGAGATAGATACAGAGAGAGAGAGAGAGAGAGAGAGAGAGAGAGAGAGAGAATAGTTTCATTAGTTTGGATATTAAATTATGCGGAAACTGTATCCAGAGATTAAAGGCATTTATATTTATTATATTGCGAATAATTCGACAATTAAATTAAATTAAATTAAGTTTAGATAAAAACTTGTAAAAAGAATAGTTAAGTCTATAAGCAAGATTTCTTAATCACACAAGAACTGAGATCAATTGTGTAGAGAACAGAAGAGCCAAAAATTAAATAATCCAACACAATTTGAATTCTATTCAAGGAAGAGACAAAAAACGTTTTGTTCTCGTTGGTTTATATGCAACGAGAACGGGGCATGCAACCACAATGTCTATTGTTGTCGACCTCAAGCGATTGGCTCTAGATGCTGATGATGGTGGCTGCCACTAAGTACACCTGGCAATATTGTAATGTTGACAGAAGAAGTTGTGGTTTATAACCAGCTGTAACTCTGCTATCGTCTTTGGGCTTTGATTGAGGTCTTTGAGATCAGTCTTCTCCTTGAGCTCCACCTGCTCCAAGGATTGGAGTCTACTTCCCCCCCTTGGGCTGATTGCTTTTTGAATGAATTATTTTTGGATAATTTCGAAATGCATATGCAAAATGAAAACGGCTTTGCTGTGCTGCTCAGTGTTACACTCTCAAATGCTGCGCCTACTTTTCCAGGAAAATGGAAAAACAACAACAACAACAACAACAACAGCAGTTGCAGCGTTGAGTCAATGTTTCGTGAGTGGTCCAAAGTTGTATAAATGGGGCATGGCAGTTCATTGTTTAAATTACCCCAGCCTCTGCCCCAAAATCGCACATTCTGCTCTGGTGGGCGATGCCACGTCCCCGACAAGTAATGTCTATCCCTGGCATTGGCTTATTAAAACAGAATGCCGGACAGCAGCCTATGCAAACATCAACATCAACAGCCAACATCCAACAGCCAACAACAACCAGCGACAACAACAATTATAAGCTGACTGGATGGAAACACTCGGCAATTATTTGCATACAACCGAGCGAAGTCCTAGACAAAGCAGGCTGTGTGTGTGTGTGTTGCTATGTGTGTGTGTGTGTGTGTGCGTGTTGATATGTGTGTGTGCGTGTTGGTGTGTGTGTGCGTGTTGGTGTGTGTGTGTGAAAAACGCGTGAAAATAAAGTCTGCTGCTCTCTCCTCAGATGAAAAGAACTTCAAGTGCTTTAAGTCAAGTATGTTGCAGTTAAATAATACCCTGCAACAAGGGCGTGAGCAAAGTGTTGGATTTGATATATATATATATAGAATACAAAAGCATACGCAGATAGTTGCTTATATTTATATATATATTTCCTGGGCAAAGAAAATGAGTTTATTGACAATTTATGTTTTTTTTTTATATTTTTATTTATATATCTTTTAATTTTTGCTCTTTTAAAGCGAACTTATAGACTGAAACTTGAAGGTAGTGCCACTTTTTACAGGATATTATTATTATTATTTATATTTATATTTATTGTTATTATAACTTTTATGAAAACGACAGTGACAGTGTGAAAAATCTTCAAACCACTTGAAGGACACACGCAGTCCCTTGGTATTTAGCAGGAATTGCGATGGTACAAACTGCTGCAAACTTGTTGGGGGCATGGTATTCCCTCAGAGGCGGGGGGAGAGGGAATGAGAGGTTGGCTTTTTGAGTGCTTGGAGCTTACTTGCTCTGCAGTTGAAATTTCTAAAGTTCTTGGCGCGACACAAACCGCAATAGACCACAAGGCGAGACGGGTCAGAAGGCACCCTTGTTGCTGCTGCTGCTGCTGCTGTTTGTCCAGGCTTGCTGCTGGCATTTTAAGTGATTTAATGTTTGGCTTTTGCTGGCTGAATTGATGACCATGACGTTGTTGGTCGGCGGTCTTGGTGGAGATGTTCATGGATGGCCAAAATTACTGGCGAATGTTGCGCATATTGGGCATAAATCTATTCAAAAACAAAGCCTGCATAAGCTGTGCGACACGGCGACTGATACACACGTATAGAAAGAGAGAGAGAGAGGTGGTGAGAGCGAGAGGGAGAGAGAGAGAGGTGGTGTGAGCGAGAGAGAGAGAGATGAGGATGAGCAAGTGAAATTCGTTGGAAATTTATGCCACAGGTGTTGCAGCTGTTATTTGGCTTCACGGCCAACAACGTCACTAGTTAACCGCAATTTAATGCGCTTACGAATATATAACTTAATATGCCTTTCAAGCCAACCCTACCAACCACTTCCTCCCCCTTACACGTAATAGTTAACTACGGCATCCAACACAGACTTATGTGGCACATGCGTGTGCGCCTTATTTAATCACTTCATCCCATTGCCATTGAGGAGCGGTTAACTAACGTTTAACTATTCGCTGCACAAAGCTGATTAAAGCCAACTTGAACTGCTTACGAAACTTGCCACTTCGCCTGCCACTAATTGGGGCACCGTAGTAGTAATTGCCCGGCTCAAACAGTTGGTATCCAGTTTGGAAAACTTTGATTGATGATATAGCAGTCGTCATAGACAGAGCCAGAGAGATGGAAAGTGAGAGAAAGAGATTTAGTGAGAGAGAGAGAGAGAGAGAGAAGAGAGAGGGAGAATTGGAGAAAAGGAGGCAAATAGCAATTTCGCCGTAAGCACTTTATTATTGATTTAAGTAGTATTCAGTAAAATCTTTTCTCAAATTAAGAAATTTAAAAATTTTGTTTTTTCTTGAGTATTTTTTTTTTTTTTTGTGTAAAATATATATGTACATGTTCTTGATCAACATCGGATTGTGAAATCAGGCAGCACGATTCCATAAATTTGTATTCTGTTGCATAAGCATATTTCGAATGTGGCAACTTACACAAGTGATTCGATTTTTCGCCGCAGCCTTGCCGTTGAAAGCAGAGATAAAAAAAAGTTTTGAGCAGCAAAGTTGAACACATTTTTGCTGACGTGTTGCAAACAGATATTTATATCTCAATTAAGTCGAATTGAATTAAAAATTTGTTGCAAATTGAAATATGTGTTTGGTTATATTCAGTATTTTGCAGTTTGCAATTTATTTGATGTTTTTGAGCAATAAAATACTGAAATGCGAAACATGCTCGTGCTGAAGTGGATTCAATTTGTTGACAGTTGCAGTTTGAAGCTGCTGTGTTTTTGTCTGTTTCATCATGTATTCAATGCTGAAGTGCTGCACAATATTGATTTAATTTGTGGCACGGTGCGGGCGACAGTCTGCCGTATGTCGTGTTTTTTGCTGCAATTAGTTGCTGGTATCCAGTTGTATGTGGGGCACGTACCAGAACGACAAATGGTGGCAGACAGGCGGAGAATGGCGGCGACAGCAGCAGCAGCAGCAGCAGCAGCAGCAGCAGCATCAGTGGCAGCAACAGGAGCAGCAGCAACAGGATCTACAATCAATTGCTCCAACAGGCAACCACATTTGAAATGTGAAATTTGATTACGGATACGCCTACACTCAGAGAAAAAACATTGTAATCTTTTTCCAGACAGGACTCTCTCAGTGTCCTTTAATACAGTTATTTCTTGAATTATTTCTTAACAATTTTTGATTGAAAAATCTTGCTTAAAATTAGGATTCAAAAATTGATATAATTGATATATTGGAAAAATTCAATCAAAGCACAAAATTTGGTGAATTCTGAAATTTGGAAATTATCTTTCCAAGCAATAGAAAAATCGACTTTTGATATTAGAAAGATTTAGTAAGATTTAACCAACTGTTCTAGAAAAGGTGACAAGTTTTTGGCTAAGTGTACTAACGCGGGTGGGACTCGATAACCAAGTTATTGAAGCAACTAGTCAAGCTGACCCCAAAGCTGGCCCCCGGCCAGCATGTGACAACAAAGCAGCAGCAACAACAAACACAACAACAACAACAACAATAGCAACAACAATAACAACAATAGCAACAACAACAACAATAACAATAGCAACAACAATAACAACAATCTTGCTGTCTTACGTCACGCCCAATAAAGGCTCTCAGCCAAATGTTGTTGTGGCTTGTACCACTAATACCAATATTCCTGCTACCACATTCTCTTGCTGTTTCTCCTTCTCCTTCTCCATCTTCTGCTACTTCTCCAAATTTTGGCTTGTTGTTGGCTGCCTTTTGCCACTTTTGGCTTTTGTGCTGACAACGTCTAATTTCAATTTATTTAGCTTCCAATGACGACGCACAAAACGCTGAGTGCATTTTGTATGGTCGGTGGTCCGTGAGTGGTGCTGGGTGGTGCTGGATGGTTTGGAGTGGTGGCTGGGGCAGACCGAAGCTAATTTCGATGTTGATGTCAATGTCTGCCGCCAGCCTTTGCTGAGCGCGCACTTTTCAAGGATTCTTCTTCAACTTTATCTCTGTTTGCCTTTGTGTGTGTGTGTGTGTGTGTGTGTGTCTTGTCTGAACAAGAAGTCAGCAGAAACGCTCGGCGAAATCAGTAAGCCAGAAAAACTTCTCAGTGCCACTTGGCCCTGGCCAAAATCAACAAGTGAAAATGCAAATGTGATTATTTATTAAGCGCTTTAAATAATTCTGCTTCGCCTTCCGTTCCTGTTCCTATAAATGTGTTTTGTTGCCTCTCTGCTTGCCGCTTGCCGCTTGCTGCTTGCTGCTGCCTCGCTGTATCAGTTTCATTTGCTGGGCGTTGTCGTTGTCGCAGTCTTTGCCTTTGATTTGCCTTGTGGCGAATGAAGTGGGCGAGATGTGTGTGTGTGTGTGTGTGTAGAGAGAGAGCACCAATAGAGTGAGAGGCGAACAGGCCAACAGGCCAACAGGTAACAGGTAACAGGTAAATAACGGGCGACGAAATGTAAATTCATAGCAGGGCCAATTGAAAATACAACAGCACAAAATGCAAAACGTTTTGTAATTGCCAAAGCGCGCGGCTTTTGTCTGTCTATCGCCTTTCCCGGTTTGCCGCTTTCCCACCTTTCCACCTTTCCACTTTTCCACTTTTCCATTGCCCTTCTGCGCGCGGCATGTCCTTGCTCGAGCTTGATTAAACGTCAATGGGATTAAAGCATTTTAGCATTGTTCGCCTTGGTTGCTATGCATAATTTGGCTTCCAAGGAAGCTCCAAAAATATATATATATATATATATAAAAATAAGAAAATTAATCTCAAGGTTTGTGTGAATATTAAATGCTCTTACCCCCAAAACAACAATGCTGCAAACTCACTTTCAAATTTGTCACATTCAAAAATTAAGTATTTAACAGTCAGATGTGATCAGAATCAGCAGACGATTTAATCTGCCTGTTTTTTTTAAAGGGTATCTCTTAGTCGCAGCGCACTCTTACAGACTTCGCTAGATTGATATTAAATGCAAATTGTAAATTTTGTGTGTTTGTGGTGCGGCAGCAAACAAAGCAAATCTACTCAATGCAAAGTCTAATGCAAAAAATAAAATAAACAAAACACAAAAAAATGTAAAATTTTGTTATCTTTTTTACGTATGAAAACGAGCATCAAATGTGCTGCAAAATGTAAGCAGAATTCCAAGAAAACAATAACACAATTGTAAACTGAAGAATGCTTGCTGGCAGATGACAAATTGCGTTGTTCCTCTAACTCGTTATCCATACATTATATATATATATATATATATATATATAGAGGACATAAGTCTGCTGAACTGCTGAAAGCAGCTTAGGAGGAGAGGCCGAGTAATAACTTGGCTCATCGCTCCTCAAATTAGTAATAGTAAAAGCAAAGGATATCAAATCCAAAGAGAGGCTGAGCCGTCCCTTGTGTATCTGCTGTTGTCCTTTGTAAAGCCGGAGATAAAAGAGAAATGAAACTCTTTTTGCTGCTTCAATTTGTGCTCTCTCTTTATTTCTATTTTGTATTTAAACGCATACATACACAAAAAGGATATAGAAGTGTCCTTATTTGATGGGGACTTCTTTCTCTGCACAGGCAGATTAATTTGAAACAATTTCTTATGCTGGTTACTGTCAAACTAATGCGGCTGCCACATTTGTAGTGGGCGGGCAGGTGAATCGCCGCAGTGTTGGGGCTGTGACCAAATAAGCATCATTAAGCGCTTAGCAGGCGCCTCAAGTGGTATGTGGTAAGTGGTAAGTGTGTCGGCATCTTGCCATGTTACCAGCCCTCGCATCCCGTCCTGTCGTCCTGTCGTCCTGTCATTCTGACATCCTGTACATTCCCGGCTGCTTTCAGGCTTTGTGCAAAAAGTGATTTTTTACAAAATTTCAATGATGTCATTGTACCGAATATGGGCGACAGCTGCAGCCGCCGGCTGATTTCATTTCGACGCCATCCCCAACTTACCAAATCCGCTTAGAGCTGTGGAACACATGCACAGGTGGCCGGGGAGTGTTAGCAAGGAGGTGGGCGTGGGCCGAAAGGACGAAAGTAAAACGTTTTTAAAAAAGCAAAAACGTGTCGAGCCCAAAAAATTTGCGACAAGGTGTTTGTAACGCAAATGAAGCAGAAAGCAAAGAGTGAATGGCAAATACATAAGAAAGAAGGTACATATATAAACTCACACACACACGCACACACACACACGCACACACACACACACACACACACACATACGCACACACACACACACACACACTTAAGTGTCCTGGGCTGCTCCTTTTTGCTGTGCGTCATTTAAAGTACCGCATCGGCAGCAAGTTGCCGTTTCCGTTCCCTTTCCCATTTGTATTCCCGTAGGCAGCGTAATGAAAGATAATGAAGATGGATCGGATATCAAAGAAAAAATTTGTCATAAGTCTCCACGGAGACATGCGACTTAAACTTGCCGCACGACACTTTTGGCCAGCAGCTGACCAAACCAAACACTTCAATCACAATATTCATTGACCAAAAAGGGCGCATTTCAAATGACAAAAAAACAATTAAGTTGTTGACAAAATCAACAACAAACAAATATTACACACGAAACAAATACACATATATATATAGTATATAGATATATATAATTATATATATACATCATATGTGTGTACACAAATCGAACATTAATTCTGGTGAAACGCGAGGCAATTTGTTGGTAATGGTTTCCATTATCTGATCAATTGGATTGGATTGGATTGGACTACATACGCCTTACAGAGCTGTCACATGTTCACATTCTGCGACTGCAACGCGAGGGGGCATGCAACCACCATGTCCATTGTTTTGGCAATGGAGCGACGCAAGCCGATTTTAATATTTTCGATCTATAGCTATAACAACTCGATTTGTGATGTTGATCATGAATATATATACTTGATGGGTTCGGAGACAGCTTCTTCCATGCGTTACGAACTGCATGAGAAAATGACAATACCCTTCCGCAAGTGTATACAAATGGTAGATGATAGATTAAAAACAATCATGTGAGTCAAACTCCGACATTATGTTGCATATCGATTGGCGTCCAGCAAGTGAAACGAAATGGAAAATATCGATTTGAATAATAAATGAAGGAAATGGGAAAAGTATAAAAATAATGCTTAATGCTGATCCAATCTATATCTGCCGATCTGCATTCTGTGGCAACAATGAGAATACCAATTGTAGTTGACTAAATAACAATTAATTGTGAAAGGCAATTAAATCAGCAAAAGCACTTGTCAATCGCTGATGCAATCTGACGATTTATCTAGAATATATATACATATATATATATATATATACATGTTCATATTGTGAGTTTAGACTCTGAGACATGTGCAGCCAATTAGCTGCCAGAATATAAAGCAAATGATCATGATTGTACCGTGACCAATACGTATGCATGTGGCAAGTGGCATGTGTGTGTGTGTGTGTGTGTGTGTGTGTGTGTGAAAACAAATTGGCATTAGTTTAATTGCCAATAAACTTGATTGGATGGAAAATAGTGGGACGAGATGCATGCCACGTGTTATGGCTTGTAAATTTCTAGAAATGAAATTACATCAATTGAATTAACTAATTACATGGATGAGTTAGTCCGGTCACACTCCATGACAGCAGGGGGAGGCAAGTGGGCGGGCAGGTGTGGTGTGGTGCAGGTGTAAACGAACCAAACAAACCATAACAATTCCGGCAAAACTTTCGTTAGCTAACATGCCACGTTGTCGATCAGGTTTTCGTCCACGTGTGTGCAACTGTGCGTGTGTGAGTGTATGTGTGTCTGTGTGTGAGTGTGTCTGTGTGTGAGTGTGTCTGTGTGTGATGCTTGTGCCCGAAGAGCTCATATGGCGCATGAATTTAAGTGTCCTTGTCCAAGTACAATAAATCCACATAATTCACAATAAGAGCTTTTATTGTCAAGGAAGTTTCCCTTTCGATTCGGTAATCAACTCGAATCAATATGTTGCGATTCGAATCGAAGATACTTTTTCACTCATTTTAATACGCTTAATTTAACGCACTGCAAAAATGGTTTTGCTCAACACATTTTGCGAACTCATTTGAATAAAGTTTTTTGCTTACACTTTTTTTGAAGACAACATTCTAATTCAGATCGCTTGAAGATGATCCATTAAGCGAAATACTTCAAATTTGATGTATGGAATCCAATGATTGATTGAACACGTTTAAGTTGGCTAGGCTGGAGGACCTAATTAGGCTGGCATAACTTGATTGGTTGGATTTTGAGCCTGGTATTAAGCTTGAAATTCAGAAATGGAATTTTAATTCGCAATTTTTTGAAAAATTTTATATTATTAGTTTGTCTTGTATCAGAATAGAGAACAGAGAATAAGTTTTTTTTCATTCCGAATAAATAAATTTAAAAAAATATTAATTTGTTGCAGTGTAAGACTTACCGCATGTCCTTTGTGCTCGATGTGTTAATGTTCCGCACATTGCCCTGAATGAATAAGTGCATAGACGAGACGAGCCCGGAAAACATATTGTCGTTACTCATATATTTACATATATATATATATATGTATATATGTATATATATATATATATATATGTATATATATATATATATATATGTATATGTATATGTATGCATACATCATTTCCATCTGCTTTCACTCTTTGTTTAGCGCTTGTCTAAAAGGAAAGGCGCTTTAAGCCTCGCATTTCCATGCCAATTTATTCCGCAACAGTTGGACAAATTTCCTAAGGACCTCAGCTCGCGCTAAGCCCAGTACAAACCAATACCAATACCAATATCATTTTATATTCACATTCACATACACATTCACATTCACATTCACATTCACATACACATTCACATTCACATACACATTCATATTCACATGAACATCCACATCCAATTCCGGTCTTTGATTATGTTGAATCTGTCTTCTTCCACGATTTTGCGCCTTAAGGCGTTTCGTTTAGCTTTATCTGATTCAAATCTACATATATGTGTATATATATATTTGTAGATTTTATTTACATATTTATATATATACATATATATACATACATATGTGTGTGTGTGTGCCGGAACATGTATACGACTAAGTTTTATACTTTGATACCCAAGGTATCTGTCTGACCGTCTGTCCGTCTGTACGAACGCAACTTTTTTCGACACCCTTAGAGATAGAAAAAAAGTTGGAGTGCTACGTCTACTAGGTGGCTAGGAAATCGATAAAATCGATATTCGAATATCGATAAAGCCACGTATCTACCACAATTTTAAGGCTGCAGTCATCAAATTTGCTTGGTGTGCTGTTGCCGATGTCCTTCAATCATCGGCATATGCCACGCCCATATAGTAGCCATATAGTAGCCATATTACTGGTAGCCTCCATTTAAGAACCGATAGCAAATGTGCTTGGCCACGCCCACACCTGCACTCAGTATTTCCTGGCTACAGCCCCCACCCTGTTCTTTGCTGGCTGTTATCCGCTGGAATAGCTTATGGTATCAGAGTATTTCGCAGTCGGTCATGTCCGACTGCAACGTTATCTCTTGTTTCGTCCTTCCTGCTGTGTTGAGCTGCAATTTACAACAATTTAATTTACACAGGACTTGAGCTAAGCCGCATTTAAACTACAAGTCAGTCCACTTGCAGCAGCAGCAGCAGCAGCAGCAATTAGCAAGTCAATGTGCCAGAAAAGGTGTCAACAGCTGCAGCTGTAGCTGCCACAGGATACATATGCCAAAAGCTAAATTGTTTGGCCGCCTCTCTGAAAATTTCATGGGATTCGTAATTGGACTTTGGCTCATGCCGTGCGAAATCCAAATGCAGAATGGAATGGAATGATTTCTACCTTGTGCCGATTCCTAACTAACCTTTGTGAAATATAGTAAGAAATCCATTTTAATTTCAACTATTTTCATAAACATTAAAAACTTTTTAGTTTTATGCGATTTTTTTAGTCTGAGTGCAACTCAAATTGACACACATGAATTTTGTGGCAAGCATTTCGTTCAAGTTGCTGAAGGAGCTGAGGAGCCGCTTGCAATCTGGCGGCTTCAGCATAAGATAATTGTGGATTGCGTAAAGGAGCCGGGCTTCTTGGTCGCGACTTTTGGAGGTATTGAGTCGACCTTCCAGACTGAGCCGCAAGCTTCCTTCCCTTGGAAACGCGCTGATAAGCCGGGCATCCTTTCCAACTTGCTGGATGGGTTCCTCCGCAGTTAGCACATTTCGGATCAACGTCCAATGGTTTTTCGCAAGCTTGACTAGCATGTGCTGAACCACACTTAACGCAGCGATGCTGTTTTTGGCAATATTTCATGGTGTGGCCAAATTCCTGGCAGCGATGGCACTCACTCGTGTGATTTGGAGACTATAGCTAAAAAGCAGAAAAATATTTTAGTTTCAGCTTGCACCAGTCAGTTTTTTAATTAATGGACTTCGATTTGTGGGCGTGGCTTCGAAATTGTTCGAAATTGTTCGTTTTTGAATTTTTGAATATTGTGCTTTCGACGGCGCTTGTTAAACAAAGTAGGCAATGAATCATTGAGTTACACATAACTTAGTATAACTGTAATAGTATTACTGAGAAGATATAAAAAATATTTTAAGAACCAACAATTTTAGCAAAATGCCCATTTCCATTAAGATGGTGGCCGACCGAGTTGATGTTAAAGAAGTGATGCGCCCCACTCCTGAGAATTGGGCACTCCAAATTATATTCAAGATAAGGAAGTTTGTCAATCCTTCATATGCCATGGAAACTATTATGACTGTCAAAGGAATTGATCCGAACTGGACTTGGTTTCTCAATACAACGCTTCTAATTATGTTATTTTTCGGTATTTACTTTTATATAAAGATCGGAAAAGTAAGTCACCATTGTGAGTAATTTACCGTTTGATATAATCATTAACAATTCTAACTTAGATTGAAAAAAAAGCAAAGATGCAAGCCAACAAAGAAAGATAAGGTGGCAAAGAGGCTTGCAATCATCAGAGAGGAAAATGAAAAGAAAAATGATGCTTCAATTAATATAAATTCATGTTGGGTTATGTTCAATTATTCTTCAATCAAATAAAATTCTCCGTTGAGAACTTAGAAATGTATAGCCACGATGCCACTCCCCCCTCTCGATAGTACCCACACACCCACACACTAACACACATGTGCGCCCGCTAGCCAAAATTGCTGGCAAGCAAACAGGCTTCCTTGCCAAGTCCTCCACTGCTTGAAGAGCAGCAGCAGTTACGTAAAGGTTCTTGGATGGTTTTAGTACCTAGGCCAACCTGTGGAACATCAGCGTCAATGAAAACAAGTCTCAGAACTGTACGTTTGCGCTCAGGAGTGGTAACTGTCCAACCGTCCGACTCAACAGCACGGTCATACCTCAGGAGTATGTCTCTAAACAGGAAACTTACTTGGCGCAAACACATACAGATCACCGCAGCAGCGTGTAGATCCAAAAGGGTGAAACTCAACTGGTTGCTGAAGTCATCCAGCAAACTCAGCTTGAGCAACAAGCTGCTGGTGTACAGGAGCATCATCGTGCCCACATGGACATATGGGATTCCATTTTGGGGCACAGCAGCAAAATCGTGGATTAATCAAATTCAAGTCTTGCAGAACAAGGTCCTAAGACACATCTCTGGTGCTCCACCCTATGTGAGCAATATGACGTTGCACAACGACTTCTGTGTACCGTCAGTCATTAGTCAAATAAACCGACATACAAGTCGTCACAATGACCGGTTGCATAACCATGCCAACCCATTGGCCTGCTCACTAGGGTCGAATTCAACCCGCAGACGCTTAAAGCGCCTCCACACCAGCGATTGTTTATGTTATTGATTTAAATCCGCTGTCATTATGTATATATTCAAAACAATATTTTATAACCTTTCAGTAGGTTGATTAATATTAAATTAAATTGCTACATCAAAAAAAAAAAAAAAAAAAAGCACTTCGTTGGACTGAAGTTGCCAAGTAATATTGATGTAAGCGCTGAACGGTATACAAATGGATCGTAAATCTTTTTTTAACTGGCATCTTATTGATAAGGTGTTTGATTTTGGCCAGTTTCATTGAGGGCGTTTGCGGATCGTTTGGTTCGTTAATCGATTTTGGTGAACACGCCCACAACAAATGTTCAAACTTCAATAAACATACAAACAACACTCAAAAATGTTGAAGACATTTTGCAAACTGTACGTTTGAGCACTAAATTAGCGGCCTCAAGTTAATTAAAAAAAATGCTGGGGACATGCAACAAGTTGACGGCTGGCCATGACGCACGAGAATCGCGGCTGTCGCATCTATTGATAGAATTTATGATTGCCATTGAAAATGTTGAAATTATGAAAGCGTATGTGATCATGTGTATATGTATATGTGTTATTATTTATATACATAGATGTATGTGTGTGTGTGTGTGTGCGTGTGTGTGTGCGTGTGTGTGCGTGTGTGTGAATATGAATATTCATGGCAATGGCCTTTCTATGTCATGCAACGTAAATTTATTGGAAACACGTTGCCAGACGCCAATAAATGAAACATAAATTCGAAATGTGACACATATACATACATATATACAATTATATACATATATATACACGTTGTACAAATATATATAGTACATACATATATATGTGGCACGTAAGTGCTTTGAGTGGGCTGCTTAAGAGTAAATCCAGAAATTCACTTTTAATTGGCTTGCTAATTGATATGATTTTCTTATGCTGGCTGACGTTAGCCCAGATCGACATTGTGGCAAGCCTGTGGTTGTAATTCAGATGTTGCAAGTTTAATTCAATTTACTTTACAATATCGCAATCATGGAAAATATACGTATATTCATTTGCCATGAAAATTGATGAGATGAGCAAATTACTAATCTGGAAATGGAAAAGAAATGGAAACAGTGTAATGACTCTTCTTGGAATGAGCGCACACAGAAGAGCAACTGCCAAGCACTTGAGTTAAGCAAACTTTTTCTATTTGCCACAAGTTGCCTTGGGCTGCACTTTGTCATCATTTCAATTTGCAATTGAGGTAAATGACAAACGCTGCTGTCTATAAAGTCCTGCTCTCTATCATGCGGGGTCTCTTGAGGCATGCTCAATTCACTTCGCTTCAAAAGCACGCAATGTGGCAATGTGGCAATGTGGCCAACCTGGCCAGAGCGAGGCATAATGGCGAGTGGCACATAGAGTGGTTTATAGCAATTGCATTTAATTGCGAGCCCCAATGCAATTAGTCAAAAGCCAAAGAGCCAGTTCGAGTGCAAAAGCAGCAGCAACAACAACAACAACAGCAACAACAACAACAAAACAACAACAACAACAACAAGTTAACTTAACTAAATGCAACACGCGAGCACTTTAAATGCTCCCATAAGTAGACATGTAATGTGATATCAACAATCAGCCCCTTCGAGCGGCTTTCGCTGCACTAAATTGCCTTGGTCATGGCCACCACCATTGCAAGCCACATAGCGTACCTCACAACGAACCACTTTCCTGAACCGCACACCGAACCAACTCACGATCCACACACCGAGTCACTATTCTGAACCACAAATGAATCTACACACCGCACCACACATTGAGCCACATACCAAGTCATTATACCGAACCACATACCGAACCACTTACCGAACCACTCACCGAACCACTCAACGAACCACCAACAAGTCTGTGTGCACCACTTGGTCCGTCGCATAGTGAATAGTCAACGCTCCTTTGGCATTAGCTACAAATGATATTCGGTTTTGCTCTTTATGTCACATTTCCTCGCATGTGGCAAGTACAGTGGCGGACACCTTATTTGGTGGATTGTCAAAGAGAGAAAGTAATTGCCTGCCATAAGCTAATCATTCATTATTTTTCAGAAATTCCAAAGACCGATGGTAGGTACATATATTAACCACCAAAATTTATATATGACCCCAATAAACTGGGGTTTCCTTACCTACTAGGTAGGATTATGTAAAAAAGTACCCTATTTTTAGGGGACAGCTTATTGGGAACTGGTACAAATAAAATAATATATTTGGCGTATAAAAACTTAAATACAAATGTTAATACTTAGTATTACATCCTTTAGCCTTAACTACTTCCCTTAATCTATTATTCATCGAAGATACCAGCTTCCTGGTAGATTCTAAGCTGATTTTGCTCCACTCTTCCCGCAGAGCATTTTTGAGGTCTTCTTTGCTGGATATCCTGTGCTTCCGGATGTTATTTTCCAGCAGAGCCCACAAATTCTCAATAACATTTAACTCTGGAGACTGGGCCGGTGGAATTATCACATGGGCGTCCTTCCTGACGAGTCAGGACTGTACTATCTTGGCTTTATGCTTGGGATCGTTGTCGTGGTTGAACCGGAAAGTACGTCGGATTCCTACCTTCTCGGCACTTTGGAGTAAATTTTCCTTTAGTATGTTGAAGTACACATTCTTGTCCATTGTTGTTTCCAAAATCACAAAATTCCCGAATCCGGCTGACGAGATACATACCCATACAATGTCACTTCCTCCACCATGCTTGACTGTTGCCTTTACGTGTTTGGGATTCAGCTCAGTATTGGGCTATCGCCACACATAACTCCGTCCGTCCGAGTCAAATATGATGAATTTGGACTCATCTGCAAATATGATTGTGTTCCAGAACTCCAGATCCTTGTCCAAGTGGTTTTGGCGAACGTCATCCAAGTCCCTCTATTTTTCACGCTTATAAATTGCTTTTTCCGTGGAACTTGGGCATTAAAGTCTGTGTCCGCAGAAACCTGAGCACAGTTTCCACACAGCACTTTTTCCCCAATTCATCCTGCACCTGTGGAGCCACTTTTGGAGCCGATAGCTTGGGAGATCCCCTTATTATCCTGGTGATCCTTGCTCCTCCTCTTCGGTGAAAATCTTGTTTGGTGCCATTCTGCCCTTGCCCTTAATCCGATTGGCGTCGACGAAGCGCCAAATGATGATATTCACAGTTGAGTTGCTCAGATTGACCATTTTAGCTATTTCGCGATATGAAAATCCGTTTTTGTGGTGTTCCAGGATGAGTTTCCGCTGCGCAATGGTAGTCCGTTTTCCCATAGTCCTTGTTGGCTTATTGCACCCGAGATGCAGGTTGAAACTAAACTGACTACGAAGGATTGATCTATTTATACAGAAAATACTCAACTTTAGGTGTAAAAATCCGGGTTTTATGGCACCCAGGTGTCCACAATGTACCAGTTCCCAATAAGCTGTCCCCTAAAAATAGGGTACTTTTTTACATAATCCTACCTAGTAGGTAAGGAAACCCCAGTTTATTGGGGTCATATATAAATTTTGGTGGTTAATATATGTACCTACCATCGGTCTTTGGAATTTCTGAAAAATAATGAATGATTAGCTTATGGCAGGCAATTACTTTCTCTCTTTGACAATCCACCAAATAAGGTGTCGGCCACTGTATATGTGGCACACGCTCAGTAACGGAGTCAAAGCCCAGCCATAATTTTCCAAATGAATACGAAAAGAGCAAGGCCACCGGGTACAGTAAACACACGTTATAGCGCCAAAAAGGAAAGCAGTGAATATGCTCTAAGGCAAACTACAAATTTTGTGATGTCATCAGAATATTTCAAATATTTGAAAAACATTCTCAATTCGCTGTTGTAGTCGTTACTGTTGCTTCGCTTTCCACACACTCGAGTTGAGTTTATCATGAAAGATATGCTTTAATCCCCATTGAAATCGAAGTGTTTCCAGTGTGTGTGTGTGTGTGTGGAATTACTTAATGGCTCTGGTTTTAAGCTGCCACTTGACTCGATTGCAATGCTTTCTGAAGTGCTTTCAATTATTGAACATTACTAGTTACACTTAGGCAATGGCCACTGTGGAACGCTATCTGCTCAAGCGTTCAAGTTGCTTCGGCTCTGACAAGTTTTCTGCTTTTCTTTTTCTTATTTTTTTCTTATTTTTTATTTTTTTCTTATTTTTTTCGTATTTTTTTCTTATTTTTTATTTTTTTCTTATTTTTTCTTATTTTTTTTCTTATTTTTTTCTTACTTTTTTCTTATTTCTTATTTTTTCTTATTTTTTTCTTATTTTTTATTTTTTTCTTATTTTATATTTTTTTCTTATTTTTTTCTTATTTTTTTCTTATTTTTTATTTTTTACTTTTTGCTGTATCAATGCAATGTCGTCGGCTTCATGCTAGTTAGATTCTCGCAAATTGTAACATTGAATCCCCAAAAAGGAGGACGACACTCGACACACACTCACACACGCACACACACACACAGCTGCCGATGCTGGGATGCTAACTCCACCTGCTCCGACTGCTCCACCTGCTCCAACTGCTCCGACTGTTCCAACTGCTCCGACGGCTCCAACTGCTCCGACTGCTTATCCAGCAGCTGCTTAGTTAACTGTACAAATATTGGGCATGACCAGGGACAAAGCTGAAAGCAAACAAGATTTCCCATTGCCACGGGCCGGCAACAAAAAAAGTAGTCTATGTATGTGCATATGTATGTGCATATGTATGTGCATACGTATGTACATATGTGTCTATATACGTATGTGTGTGTGTACATATGTATATTGACTGATTTGTCCTGAATTTGCTTTGGAGCGGCAAACGGTTAAGCAAACCTGTTTTTCAATCTCAATATTTTGACTTCGTTCGGTTAAAAAATTGACTTTTCACTGCTCGACTTGAGCCTTGAGCCTTCCAAAAGTAATATGGCCAAAAATAAAGTTAATTAACAAATTTTTTCTTATTCGATTTAATAACTTTTTTTTTGTACACGTTGCGAATAATTACCAGTTGAAGAAGCTAATGTCGCTTTTATTATTATTATTATTATTATTATTATTAATTTCCTACACTTCTTGAGGTCGTCAAGGGAGCACTTAATTACATTTTCTACTCACGTTAATCCATTTGACAGGCTTTTTGCAATTCGATCCGTTAGGCGCAGGAGGCTGGAACGCAGTTTTGTGGTTCAGCAACCGGCTAATAGCACACATAAATACAAATTGCGGTATCATATTCCTGGGACTCTTCCTTATCCACTGACGCAGAAGGCGGCTTCTTAGTGGGGTTGTCCGTTGGTTTGGCAGATGTTCCCCCTAAATCATAGTCACCAGCCATGCCGCTCATACCTGCGGCTTATGCGGCTATTTAGAAGTGATGATCATGATTATGATTATGCTGATGATAGTTATATTCAAAAAAAAAAGAAAAAAAAAGTGTTTTTCATTGTTGCATGCTTTAAATTTAAGTGCATTGATTGGCATACCGTGTTCTGGTTTCCAGTTCAGTGCTGCGTAGTTGCAGCCACAAGACACGTCCAACTGGCAACGGCAACGTGCCATGCTTGATAACAATAACAAAAAAAAAAAAAAAAAAAAAAACAAAAAGAAAAAGAAAGAAAAAAAAATATATGCAGCTTGTTATGCATAAATTGCCACAGGCTTTGTGGGCGTGGCATAAACACAATTTTGCTATTAGTTAAAAAGGATTTTGATTGCAATTAGAAAAGCCACTTTGCTCCGGTGAGCTAACAGAGCTTGGGAGTGGTGGGCGTGGGCGTGGGCGTGGGGGTGCATAGCAGATATGCAATGGAAGCAAGGCAATTCCTATGGCCAAGTTCCGGGCGAGAGGCACAAGCACGCGTTGCGGTTGTCCACTTCCACATTGTCGTTGGCCAGTGAAGCAGATTAGCGCACAAATTAACCAATTCAATATGCATGAGATAATCAATTGCATAATTCATGAGGCATTTGCGCATTTGAAGCTGCAATAGTAATCCCATAAAATGGCCACCATTTTTATTACATATTAATTTCCCCATTTTTTTTATATATATAATATATATATATATATATATCTATATATATATGTATATGCATAGTCCACACACGGTGTTCAAATTAAGGGATACAAATAAATCGATAATTTCGATAAGTGCACATAGATAAAACCATGTCTTCTTTGGCAAATGTAATGCTATATATATATATACATATATACATATATATATATATATATATATATATATATATTCAGAAGAAAGAGTTTAAATCGTTTTAAACAAGTAAATCAATAAAATGGATGAATGCAAATTAATTACACCACATTTTTCTAGCATAGTCTTAACGCTGAAGTTCCCCATTTTGAATTGCTTCTGACGTGCTTCAAGTATTGCCGCCACGCCCACACCCGTTGCCGCCTCTGCTAGCCACACCGTGCATTAAAATCGTGTAACCATTTTACTCCCACAATTTAAGAGGTAGTGTTAGCAAATTAACCGTTTCGAACATTGCTAAACAAAAAATGTGCAGCCACGCCTACTTACGGTAAACACACAAATCGGTGGTAATATCTATAGTTGCCAAAGCTTTATAGCTAGCATCACAAAATTTAAAAGCTCCATTAATGACTGTCTTTTGAGTGCTCGACTTTTATTGTTTGGGCTTTGTTGTGCGTACAGCAGTAAGGTGCACACACAATGTGTGTGTGTGTCTGTGTGTATGTCTGTGTTTGTCAGGATATCTGCCTGTCTATCTGGGTGTTTTGTGCAAGCTGCAATCGTGCAACGTTTAGAAAAGTGCCTTGAACAAAAGTCAATAAAAGGTGCACAATTTGTGCTTATTTTGTTTATGTTTATTTGTTTGTAATGATAAACTGCGTTATTTGGCAGATCAACAATAATTAATCCAACACTAAACAGTGTTGCTCTTTCTTTTGAATATTCCCTTCCAATCAGAGTTTTATTGTATAGTTTAGTTACAGCATCCGCCCGTCTGCTCCAATGTTTAATATAATAATTATTAAAAGTTATTAACTGTTTTTTTTCTGGTACTTCTTGAGCTCAAATACCTGTGTATACCTTATATATATATATATATATATATGTATATAGTATCGGAAATGCCTCGTTCTGTGTGCACATTTCCATTACTTATTTGCCGCACTTTTGCATTTCAAATACTTATTCGATTTATATATATAAACAATATAGCTTTTAGTTAGCTGCTTTGATGAATTTGATTGCATTGGAAAATCAATTTAAATTCGATATTAAATGTTTCGTTGCTTGTGTTTGCTGTGAATGGGTTGCTATTAATAAAATTATATGCGAACCAACTAATTGATTTGGTAATTGTTCACACGCCCTGCTGCGGCAGAGGACAGCCGGGTGCCGGTTTGGGGGGGGGGGGGCAGCAATGTGGGATTGGGGAGGGACGAGGAGCCCCATTAATTTTACATGGCAGTCGGAGCTTCATCATTGTCGCGGCATTAAATAATTTAGAGCATTGTGTGTGGTTATTGTTTTTCGCTTGCTTGGATTTTGTGGCAGCCTCAAAGCAAATATATATTCAATTTTAACTCATGTGAGGTAGGGAAGGAGAGAGCGAGAGAGGACAAGAGAGTGTGAGAGAGAGAGAACAAGAGAGTGAGAGCGAGAAGAGTGTGTATTGCGTGTCGCGCAAAAGAAAAATAAAAACAATTTAATGAAAACAATTTAAATGCGGCTGAAAGCGTTTGTCAAAAATATTCATATACGCCGTTGCCCATACAGTTGCGGTCAAAATAATAGAACTCCTTCTTTAAAAAAAACATTAATTACAAGTCTCGTAGAATCTCTTTCAATTTATTGTTGATTTTGTCATATTTCTTCTTCACTTTAATTATTAGTCAACCTCTTTCTTTTTATATCTTAAAATTATATATTTTAAATCTTAAAAATATTTCTTCTTTTACAGTTTTTAATTTGAAACAATTTTAAATTACATTTATTTTAACTTCTTTTTTTTTTGTGTCCACTGACTTTAGTTGACATTAAATAAATAAATAAATATTTGTTTTGGGCATGGGCATTATCTTGAATTATATATATAAGGCTATGAATTGGTTCCAAATTTGTTTTTGTACTTGGTTCCGTTGTGGTACTGTTTCAACTGATAACATAAGTTGTTGCAACTGGTTCTTAAAAAAAATGTTCAGTTCCAGTTCGGAATTTGAATTGGTAATAAAAAAAAAAAACAAATAAAATATGAGAGGAGCAGCTGGTTTATTTCGAGTTCAATAACACAATATTTTATTGAAAAGCATTCCACACAAGAATTAATCATGTTATGGTGCTGCTGCAAGGCAAGATGAAAAATTCTCGAGCTAAGCGCATTGCAGCCATTATTTTGACCCCAACTGTATACAGTATATACAGTCTAAAATACAGCAATTTATTTGCTAAATATTTCTTTCAAATGTTGTGGCAAACAAATCGTTTGCAATTAGAAGAAGCTGGCTGCGTGCTTCAGTTGAATATTGAATAATGATGCTTCAAGTCAATCGCACCAGTTATTTGATGGATTAATTGTTTGCCGTCCTTGACACCAAAGAGTCGCCAGCGTGGCGTATGAGCGACTTTTAATTAGCTGCGCTGCCAAAATACAAAAATCACCCAAAAATGAGAAAAAAAAAAAAACAAAAAGATGAAGAAAAACAATGCGATTTTTCTCTATTTTGGTTGCTGTGCTCAAGCTCTTCAAACTGTAAACAAATTCATTTACTTAACAAGAAACAATTTATGTGCTTTTTGCCATTTGTCGGCGCCACATGGCGAAAATTATTTGCATTCTATTTTGTGCCGTCGTAAATTTTTGGTTGAGCACAAAAACAAAAAAAAAAAAACAAAAAAAAACAAAAAAAAAAAACAATTGAAAAAAAAGAAAAGAAAAGAAAAGGAAGAAGAAATCGTAAACATTGTCATTTGTAGAAAACAGTTTTTTGATTTTTGGCTCTTTCATATTTTTATTGCTCTCGCAACGACAGCAGCGAAATCTGTTTTATATTGTTATGACTTAATTAATGCGACTCGATTTGCGACATCCTCTTTACATCTTTGTGCTCGGTGCCCCCCAATGCTCCTCCTGTGTGGCTGGCCCCATCATCTGACTTACAGGGTTTGATTAATGTGCCTTCTTGTTTATGGCTTCTTGTGGCGACTGCAGGTGTGGTTTGATTGCCGTCTTTCTATCATCGTCTCATGCGCCCCATTTGGCAGCCGATGAGCAAGACTAGTTCTTCTTCTTCTTCTTCTATTTTTTTTTTGATGTCTTGAAACAGATATAGTCTGTAAGAGTATAAAGCACCCGAGCTATTTATTATCGTACACAACAAGTTTTTATTATTCTGTATTTAATGCTCTGTTTATTTGAAGCAATATTATTAAAAAAAAATAAAAAAAATATAGAGCACTATAACATTTAATTATCAGAGCAACGTTCTTACACACCATATTCACAGATATATACATAATATATATAAGTCATTGGTAATCGTATAGAGCTGATTAGACAAAGTAGGCAAAAATTTGAATTAAATTGTTTGTATTTAAATCCATAATCTATGGGAGATACTCCTAACCCAGATCTGTGCCCATCATAATTTGATTATGATTTAATTTGGTAAATAAGAAATTATTTTTTTCCAAATGATCAGAATTATTCCTCAATTCTCGATTAGAAAGATATATACGTCAAATTGTGCTTTTCAATGCAATCGGAAATCGATTTGTGTACATATTCCTGATACTTATATTCAAGATTTCAAGTTCCTAGCTGTAAAATAAATTGTTATACGCTTTTTACCCATTTTGGAAAGGGTCGCAAATTTTGGGCCCAATGCACTGTCGTCTGTCGCCTGTCGACTGTTGGCTGTTGTCAGTCGACTGTTGTACAGAGCAGCTGTAACTCCATTTGTCTCCAGTTGACGTTGACGCTGTGGCACAATTTGTAAGTTGTCAGGCTCGTTAGCGAAATGGATCCAGATCAGATGGCATTTAGCTGGCCGTAATCGAAGTGCCGTTTTCCCATTTTATTTATTTTGTGTTATTTTCTGTGCTCTTAACCTTCTGCCATTTGAGCCTTTGAAGGTGCACGTTGAATGGCTTATGGCGCATTTCGTTGTTGCCACTTCAGCTCGGACTTGGCTGAAGTATTTTCTTTTGAATTCTCTTCGTCTGCTGCCTGTTGGTCATGTTTAAATTGCATTTAACTTAGCTCGGCATGCAGGGGTATTTTTTAAGTACTTATTTTTTGTATTTTATTTTATATAAAAACGAGTTCTATAGAAATTATTTGAATACGCTTGAAACTAAGGGCAATTCGGCAGTATCACGTCAATAATTTGTTGGCTAACATTAGCAATAGTTTTGAGACACAGTCATCAAAGAATATTCTCATAAGAAAAAAACAGCCACAAACACGGCAAATTCAGCAAAGAAAAAGAAAATGAAGACTTAAAGACTTTAAAGACTAAAGCAAAAATATGTCTGTATAGACATGTGTTGGCAACTATAATATAAAGTTCAGAGAATTAAACTGGCTAAATGTTATTTATGGCATCAATGATTTACTCGAGGGTATTTTATTTTCGTTGACTGAAGCAACATTTTTCTATAAGTAATTATACACTAAATCCATGGCAAATGGATGAAATGGGGTATATTGCATTTGTGCCGAACTATGTAACAGGCAGAAGGAAGCATACACGATCCCATGCAGTATATACACTCGATCAGCATCAAATGTCGAATCAATATGTTTGTCAGAGCAAGAGACTTTGGCATTTATGTGCTCGTATATCGAACACAGCTCAATTTCATGTTATCGATCACTTTCGTCAATACAAATCGATTTTCGCTTAAAATCCACAGTTCCAAAGATATATGTATGTATGTGCCACACTTGGTTACACGATATTTTCTAGTCGAGCTCTCTCGACTAGCACATTCCCACTTGTTTCTTTTTGCAGTCCTGTTTCTCCCCTTCCTTTTTGTGTGCTTTCGGTTCGGTGCTTGGCGCTTGCTCCGCTTTTTGGTTGAGCGTGAGCTGTAAAGGAAAGGCAACCAAAGCCTTCACTTAAGGCAGCATAACATACACATTTACATATCCATATCCATGTGCATGAGTGTGTGTGTGTGTGAGTGTGTGTGTGTATATACACTAGCACGTGTGGGCAAACAAATTGTATACGTATGTATAAGTTTACATATGTACATGTATTTGTGTATGTTTGTGCACATAACGATCCAGCAAATGTGAAAGTTTTAAAAGCAAACAACAACAGCGAAAAGGGCTGCTGCCCAGTTGATTTAGTTGTTGATGTTTCTAAATATTTACGAAAATATAAAAAACAAAAATAAATTAAAAAAAAAAAACAAAACAAACCGAAAAAAAAAAACTACAAGAATATGGTAAAGAAAAACTTTATTAATTGCCTGAAAGTTTATGCGTTTCAAGTCGTCGCTCGTCGCTCGTCGCTCTTTGCATGCTTTGTTTTGTTTGTTTAGGTAATTAAAAAAATATTGTTTTGTTTTGTTTTGTTTTTTATATACAAGCTAAGCTGCTCTGTGTAGCAGTGGCAGTAGCAGTGGCAGTAGCAGTAGCAGGAACTGCTATAACAACAATAACAACAGCGACAACATCAAATGTCTAGTTGGGAGTGACGTCAGATATCCATCAGGCGTCTGATGTCGACTGCTGCTGTTTGGCGCCCCCTTATATAATGCCCATTTCGGCGCTAACCATGGCGTATGCGTAATGCTGGTTTATCTGCTGGGTGCTGGCGCGGCTTACATAAGATGTGTCCACAGCTCTCTAGGCGGCAGCTGTCCGACCAACAACAACAACAACAACAACAATAACAACATCGAAAGCAGCAGTTAAGCACGTGTTATTTCCTATCTATGTGTGTGTGCGTGTGCGTACATCGAATTGACACAATTGCCGACAATGTCAATGCCTTTGCCCCAGTCATGTGGCACAGTGGAACTTTGTCGCGCACCTGCTTTAAGTGAAATCAACTATATATATATATATATATCTTTGACTATAATTCGTTTTATTTATCAATGATTTGATTGTTATATCAAATGAATGCTTAATTCTATTTTATTTATTTTTTATTCAATGAATATGTATCGATTAATCCCAATCATTTGCTCGAATCGATATCTGATAAATGCGCTTAATGAGTTTTGTTCTACGACTTGGCTTAGGCAATTAACTGTTATCGCTGATCACTTTACCATCTCAGCTACCAAGTGTTTTGCATCGAACAGCTGTTCTCATTAAAGACTCGCTGCAGCTGTCACTTTTCGCGTAGTCTCGCACCACGGTCGTTATTCTCATTTTGGCCAAGTTGAGAGCGTGTTCAAAATGCGCAGACGTCACTCATTTCGGTTTGAGTTGTGCTCAATTTTGTGTTTTTTTGGGCTCAGCTCAAAACTTTTCACTCAACAAACTCACTCAAGATTTGGGCAATTTGTTTAGACCCCTCTTCTTCTTCCCGTTGTTGTTGCTGTTGCTGTTTGTTCTTGCATCGTGCGTTGCCCTTGCTTGTGGTGGCTGCTGTTGCTTTTATGTAATTACTTTTTTTTTCCTTTTTTTTCCTTTCTTTTTTTTTTTTTTTTTTTGCTTTCTTTTGCTTTTCTTTGCGCTGCTTGTTTTTTCACCTTTCGTTTGTTGTTTGCTGTTGTTCGTTTTTTTTTCTTTTCTAATTTTCTTATTCTTATTTTACTTTTCTTGAGACGCCGCCAATTTGTTTTGTGTGCCGCGGCAACTTGAAGCATCCATAAATTGTAATTAAAGGGCATAGAGCGCAGAGCATTGTGTGTATGTGCTTCAAATTAAATGACAGACTTTTGCTGTCCATGTCCACAGTTAGTGTTGGCCTGGATGCAGCCTTGAGGTGCAGTGGGAAGGGTGGGGAGGGGTGCTGCCCCCGCATAGTTGCCTTGGCCACCAAAAATTAGCAAGACCTAACTTCACTCGAAACAAGATAGAGCAAACTAATTTTCTGATTAGATTACCTCACAATGTGGCTTTTTGTTGTTGTTGTTGTTGTTGTTGTTGTTGTTGTTGTTGTTGTTGCATGTGTGCTTAAAGTGATATGCTTCATGATGAAGTTTTCGCCGACTTTTTGCCGTCGATAAATGGTTTGTGGTGTGGCCATTTGCATGAAAGAATTAACCAAGCGAAAACTAAGTAATTACTGAGCTGAAAGTAAGGATAACTTTTTTTTATATACATCGCATTGCGATGACTTTATATATATTTGTTGCAAGCATGATTTGCTCTCTACCATTTACTGTAAATTTGAATTACAATGCAGTCTGATTGCTGGACACAGGATACATAGATAGACACACACAAGCACACACCAATATTTGTAAAATTGTTGATAATCGAATTCAGATCGATTAAATTACAGTTTAATATTAATAAATGTTAACGATTCTCTGCTAAACAATAGATGTTGCATGTGTGCATTATAATTAAGATGATGTGGTGGTGGCAGATAAATATAACAATTTGATTGGCCATTGTTGTAGTGGACAAATGAATAATTGATTGATGGCATTCGAGTGTGGAATGATTGGAATTGCTAATTGGAAATCGCATACATAATTGACCAAAGTAATGTCAAGTAGGCAAATTGTTCAAATGAAATTGATATATGCTTAACAATCGGATGGCATCTAATCACATTTTGGGGGGTGGGGTACATGCCCAAACAAATGTTATAATATAATATAATATATAACATGAGACGTCTGCCTTTTTTGATTGGGATAAAAACATTGAAACGAAGGTCGGCATTGGGCCAAAATAATGACTTGCGTGGAAAGGACGGTCCGCCTGAAATATGATATGATAGCTGCAGATATGTATATATGTATATATGCTTGTGTTCAGGCATTGGAATGCTACAAATTTTAACGAGAAATACGCGATGACCTTTTTATTTGTATTTTCTTTTTTTTTTTTGGTACTTTTTAAACTCGGGCCAGATATAGATACGGACACATTGATACTCGCTTGTCATGCGAAGGGCAGAACAGAGCAGGACTGGGTGGGACTGGGCAGGACTGGGAACAGGACAGGACAGGAAAGGACAGGTGTTGGGGGTCTCACAGGCTGCCAAAAGCTCTATTGTTGTTGGGCTAGTATACACATTGGGGCATGCCCCTAAAAAAAGGAGCGAAAATGAAAAAGCTACGACCAAAGTGCAATCGAAGATTTTGTTAATATACTTTATGAGTTTTGCCTGCGCGACGTGTTTCTGCCTACCTGCCCCCATCCAGCCCCGCCCTGAGAGCCATGCCTCCGGCGGGCATTGAAGGCCAAAGTGTAGCTTTTAAAGAGAATCAAGTCTATGAAATTTTTGCAGTCCATGCCGAATCTCGAATGCCCTTGCAATTGAATATAAATTATTATTATTTATTTAATAATTATTAAAATGAATAAACATTTATTGTTTCACTTGTGAATTATTTTCAATTATTTTTTTTAAATTTATATATTTAGTTTTTTATGTTTTGACCGTTGGCTAAGCTTTGTGCAGGATTGGTAAGTCCCACAAAATTGGGCTGGGCATACCCATATTGACATTGCCTTAGGAAAAGTGACAAATCGACTGACTAACTGACTGAGCAGCCGGCTGACTGTCGGAATGACGCACGTATTGACAGGAAATGGTTGCTTCATTGTCGTCTCTGTGTTCGCTTTTCACTTTGCCACTGCTTATCCACCTGGCTGTGGGTCCCCAGTGGCAAGAAAAGGAAAAGAAAATAGGGGCGAAATAGCAACAAGCATTTGGCTGCCTCGTTTCAATTTGGCCATTTTATTATATATATATATATATATATATGTATATATATATATATGTATATATATATATGTATATATATATTATGTACATATTATTCATTTATTTATTTATTTTAGGCTCGGCAGTATTTGCTTGCCAGACACCCCAGCATAGTTGTCCTCACTTCTTTATGTTAATAGCAAGGAACCGCAAAAGGTATGCCTGCATATATGTGGCATGTGTGGTGTGTGTAGTGTGTGTAGTGTGTGTAGTGTGTGTGTGAGTGTTTTGAATTGGCAAATGTTGCAGTGCTGTTTGGGGAATTGAAAGTAAATAATAAAGGGACTCGTGGCCAAACGAGCAGGCTGACAGAGAGGTGTTCAGTTCAACGCATGCATGCTTTGGCCAAGCCCTGTATAAGGGTTAATTTACTTAAGGTTAGATCGTCAAATACTTGAGCCAAGTTTTGCATATCCGGGCCAGCTAATTGGTCATGCGATATGAATACCGATGGGAATTGTCCATATTCTCAGCACATCCCAGCCCAGCCCAGCCCAGCCCAGACCAGCCCAGACCAGACCAGCCCAGCCCAGACCAGACCAGCCCAACAGAGTCCAGCCCACCCAAGCCCAGTTTGGTGCTTATCTCGTGCCCCGTCTCGTTCCGTACCGTTGCAATCCATTTCCGCTCAAATTGCAAATTTAATAATGACGACAATGGTCTCTGCTACTATTGCCTGATGCTGATGACTTGCTGACGACACCAACGCTGCATAATTTGCTTGCCAAGCCCCATGCTCGTTTCATGTCAATAGATGTCATTTTCTCTGCGCACAAATCAACGGATATTGTGCACTGACAATTTCCGCCCTACACAAATTCTTTTGCAAAACTTTTATACAGTCGGTTAGTTATTTAGTCAAACAGTTCGGCAGTCAGTCAGTTACTCGTTATTCGAGTCTACTGGCACAAGTAGTCATGTCTTGGCAGCAACCATGGCCTGATACCATTTCTCTTAGCGTGGCCCGCCCCACTGTTGGCTGTAGCAGTTGACAGCAGCTCAAATATTGATGGGAGATGGAACATCGCTAATTGTAATTGAAAACACTTGTTGATTGCAACGCTTACAGCACGGATGCTTTTTAAGCCAAATGCAAAAGGAAGCTGTTGTAATTATGCCCAGAATCTCTTGAAAGTGGTTTGCAGTTGCTGGCAGCTGCAACCATGTCTGACCCCATAAATATAAATTCGTAATAAGGATCAACGTCAACCTTGACATCATTTTGGATCATTTGGAAAATGTTCAAAAAAAATCGTATATTCATTTAATGAATCTATTTTAGAGGTGAGACCCCACAATTCGTGGAAGTAGTTCACTTTTTGGCCTTGTCAATATTATATAATAATATGGATTCGCGATTCTCGATACAAGGTTCTCTTCTGATCTCATTGGTTGAGTTGAATCCCTAACCGTCCTTGTTGTGCTTGTGCTTCGCATATCTCTAGAGCTTATTATCTGCATAAATAAATGTTGGATAAGGACCATCGAGGACGGCTCTAGTGTTTTAGCTGGCGCTGCGCTGTTTGTTCAAGCCACTCGATTGCCTTTTTTAGTTGAGTCTTATGCTGAGTATTGTAATTTTTAATGCGCCACCCAGCTCCACACACACACACACACACACACACACACACACACACACACACACACATACATACATACATACATACACATAACTGCCGTATCGATTGTGAGTCGACGTAGCACAAGGAACAATGCTGATAGAAAATTCCTTTTGAGTGCCCGGACGTACACTCAAATGACGCTCCATGGGATTCAAATGGCCACAGAGCAAACAACAACCAGCGAGTTCTCTATCTATATATTTATCCATCCATCTATCTATATATCTGTCTGTCTGTCTCTCTGTCTGTCTCTCTGTCTGTCTGTCTGTCTGTCTGTCTGTCTGTCTCTCTGTCTCTCTGTCTGTCTGCCTGCCTGCTTGCCTGCCTGCCTGCTTGCCTGCCTGTTAGTTTGTCTGCCTCTCTGTCTATCTGTCTGTCTGTCTGTCTGTCTGTCTGCTGGTCTGTCCAAAACAAATAATCGTTGGCTCCTGCTATTACAATGGCTTATCATATTGTATCTGGAAGTCTAATTCGAACTGTAGCTCCGTTGTTGGCTATTTTGTTGCATTTAAATTTCGTTTATTGCCATCCGGGGAGCTGTTAAATCATCAAGGGCAAAGCCCAACAAATCGGCAAAAACACAACAACAACAACAGCAAAAAAACAACTGTCATAAGACAAAAACAACAACAACAACAACAAAAAAACACTTTCATGAATATCGATTTATCAATTTCTTATCCTTGTTAGCTGATAATTTTTGCAGCATTTATCACACATATAATGTAAACTAAGAAAATAGTGATAAGATATTTTAATCAGATAATTGCAATATATTTATATATATATTTATTAAACAATTTTCTTTTTATTCGAAATTGACATCTGGTATGAAATAATAATAATTAAATTTTGTAACTAATAGTTGACTATTGATTTAATATTGCTAGCATGGATATGGCCAACTGCTATGTAACAAACTGGAAACAGTCAACAGCAAAAACTAAAGCGGAAAGATTTTGTCAATGTGAAAAGTCCAAATTTTCATATATCAAACGTTTTGTGTCCATTACGCTCATCTGCTGCTAATCACCAGCTCTGCATTCTCTGTCAAGCTGAAAATGAGGCACACAAATTGGCATCGATTGTATTTTGTTACCAAAATTGTTGAACCTGCCAACGATGCATCAACCGATGCATCATTTGTAACGAGCTTACAAATGTGTCTCAATGAATGTAAGCGAATGAATCTGAATTTGTGAGTGTGTGAGTGTGTGAATGGGTGAGTGTGTGAAAATGTGAGTGTGGTGTGAATGTGCCCCAAAGTGTCAATCTATGTGGATGTGTGGATGGGTTGGCAAACAAATTGATTTAATTGAGATTATGTGCTCCTATTCGTGCTGAGAGTAAATTATATGGGTTCCTGTCGATTGATACCGCAATGTAAACTGCAAATTTAAGTGCACAACGATTGGGTGTGTGTGTGTGTGTGTGTGTGTGTGTGTGGCTGTGTTCCTCTATTGATGAAATGATTCACAATTAGATTATCTGACAGCTTTTGACGAGATAATTGTATGTAAATACGAGACTGAAGAGTTTTGGCAGTAAACTTTGTGGTCTCGCCTGATTAAGGGATTTTTCACAAAGGGTTTGTTAAGCTTAGGTTACAATTTGAGATGGATGTGTACTTTAAACCCTTTTGGATTTGGCATTAAAAATCCCAATAATATACACAAGATTTAATAAACTTTTTCGCTTGATTAGACTTGTGACAAATATCGGCAATCAGGCATGCTATGGCCAAATAAAAGTTGATATGTTTCGAAAGCATTCTAGAATCTGTTGGCAGATCTTATTGGCACTGTCTACTTCACGATTGATCATATTTATCTATTTATACTTTTGCCAGATGTTTGCCTGCTTATTCCAAATGCGGACTCGGTCTCGTCTGTTTATATATATTTTTCTTACGCGTTTTGTTTATTTGTAGGCCAAGGTCAATGGTATAAGCTAACCATCAGCACCCCTACATATGGATATGAATGTTGCATTTTCCACTGACTTGTCCGTTCGTGACTACTCTTATCAGAGCCCCACTTGCGGTGCAGTCAAATGGTTTTATAATACGCATTTATCATTTGTGGATGTGGATGTGGATGGGGATGTGGATGTGAATGTGGGGCGTGTGGGTACTGCGTCATCAGCAAACTTCATTATCGCCGGCAGCAAAAACAATAGATTGTTATCAATTTATTTTTTGTCATCATTAACATCATCATCATCATCGTCATCGTTAACATCATCATCACCATGGCCGTGTATCTGTGCTCCAGTTTATTTTCATTACGTTAATTCATTTGTAAATATTTTCCTTAACTTTTACAGCCAGTTTCGCCGGCGCTGTTGCTGTTGCTGTTGTTATTGTTGTTGTTGTTGTTGTGGGGCTTTCATTGTTTTCTTTCTTGTTTATATACCGATTTTCCAGCATGACAGCATCCGACAAGCCCTCTTTCGAGAAGTGAACGCAGTGGGGCAAAGGGTTATTTTTTTTTTTTATTTGGCTAGAACAGTAGTTGGTTGCTCATTTTCATTGGAATTTATTTACTTGAGATTCAAATTTTTGATAAATTTGCCAAATTTGCATTTGCAATAATTTCAAATTGAAAATCGAATGAAAGAATAATATAATTCATATAATGGAAAGGACAGTTTTAACATTTTTAGTCTCGGCTCACAAACTTTTCAGTATTGATAACGACAGTTGGGGTTATTAAGAGTGAATCGGTTCCGGTTACGGGTAGTGCGAAGGTGCCGTTAATGCTCATGAATTGATTCAAAATGTATTCATGTATGGTATTTGGCTCTGGTATGCTTCCATATGAACAAATAATTTCAGTTCCAATTGGACACAATTTTACTTATACTTGTTACAAATTAAAAGCCTTATTAATTCAGTTCTTAATAACTGATTAGCATTTCTCAAGTGCAGATATGTTTTGACAAGCGCAAATCAAATCAAATCATTATTAGATTATATTAACTTTTATGAAATTATGTCACAATTATCAAATTTGACAGATTCTGTGAAAATCAATTTGTATATTTCGAATGCCTTCAACCACTGTGTAATTCTTGCTGTTGTTTTTGTTGCTGTTTGATGTGTGAGTTTTGTGCATTTTTTTGTCTCATCACTTGTCGCATTGTCCATTTGTAGCCCAACACACTTCTCCCCCCCCCCCCCCCTCACACTTTGCCATCTGCTGCAGTATTAGCTGTTTGTTTTTCTATCGGTTAGTTTTGCGTTGGCAATTGAATTAAGCGAATTTTCAATTAAATTCTTGGCCACTGGACGCTTGTCGATTTTTTGCCCCTGTTTTCCAATGTTTCTGTTACAGTTGGCAGGAATAGATGTGAATAGCAATGAATAAAAGTGAATAGCAGTAAATAAAAGTAAATAAAAGTAAATAAAAGTGAATAGCAGTGAATAAAAGTGAATAGAAGTGAATAGAAGTGAATAGAAGTGAATTGAAGTGAAAAGAAGTGAAAGAAGTGAAAAGTGAATACATTAAGTGCAGGCTCAAACACGTTGGCCATGGGCTGCGGTAATTTCCACCGGGGTGGGGGGAGTGTGGGGCGTGGCAGGTGTGGCACTGATTTATGCAAAGCCGGAAAAAAATTGAAAAGCTCAACCCATTAACCGTGAGATGACGTCAGCAAACACAAAGAGGCGCCAACCACGCAAAGATTACGATGACAACAAATTGATTGCCTTGAGTTTGTTGTTGTTGTTGTTGTTATAAATTGGCCAAGCCACAGAAACTGCGCTTTTCACTCCCCAATCATAGTTGCTGCTAACTCGGCCACTCGAAAGTCGTTTTCCAAATCAAATTTAATGTCTGACAGATATTTTTATCTGTTATCCTCCAAGCGAAAAACGTAAATACCAGTCAAAAGTTGCAGTTTATTTTGAACTGCTATTAAAGGATTTAAGTTGCAGGAGATCGAAAAACTATTGTTATTTTTGTAAGCTTAGCAGAAGCTGTGAAATTATACATTTTTTAACTGAACAAGTTTTCGATGAGTTAAGAACCCGGTTGGCAACTATCAGAGCCATAAGTAACCAAGTTTTGTAACTAGCTAACTTGGTAAATAGTTGTAGTTGGCCAGAGTTACGCTCAAGTTGGTTAAAGAGTTGGCCGTAATAAATGACGTAATGAGGAGCAGCATTCATAGGAGAATGCCTTCAAGTAACTGGCATATCCTCGCCTTTTGTTTCGCATCTGGCGTTGCTATGCTTTCTACACACAGACACAGCCATTTATTTGACACTTCATTATTGTGCACAAGGTGTCCACGAAGCAAGGACCAAGACGCAAGGCGCAAGGCGCAAGGACACAGGCATCGGGCAGGACTAAGGCATGTGGACTATGGGCTAACTGCACGCCGCAGCGGCAACTGTAAAATTAATTTGAAATGTTGACTGGTGGCGCGGCTTGGGGCTGCTTGGGGCCGCTTGGGACTGCGTGGGTTGGTTTTTCTGGTTTGTTATTGCAGGCTGCTCATCCATTCATTCAGTGGCCAAGAAAATGGAAAATGCATATTTGTGGCAGTGTGCATATACATATATTTCTTCAAGTATTTAAAGTCGAGCTTTTGTCTGATAATTCTTTAATAGATCTCTAAAGAGTTGTTCTGCTGCCCAAAGGATAGCGATCGCAAGCTCTAAGATGAGAAGTTCCCACAAATAAAACCATTTGAAATGAATGGCTTACAACTATTGTGTGGCTGGAAGCAATCAATGGAAATCAATTCCAAATGATTCTCATTCCAGTAAGGAGCAATTGCAGAGCACAAAATAAAATCTTGTAAAATACGTAGGAACTTAAAGCAGGCTTTTGGGCTTAAGCTCGAAAAATTCCATCAGGCGTTTTGCATTTGTAAAAATTGTTGTTGGTTTTTGTTCGCTGCCCGAAATCCTTTCATCAGGCCAGTGAAACCTTCAACGAACTTGCAACTCCCACCAGCGTTTCTTAGACGCCTTTCGCAGCTAAGCAGCCAGGAGCCAGTTAGCAGACAGCCAGAAGCCTGCTTTTGGGCCATCATTTCAATTTTGTATTTTTAATTACTGAATGCGACGAAGATACAGCAACACTGACTAATTAACATCAGCGTGGCAAGATAATAGCATACCAGGCGGATGCTTGGCTGTCTGCCAGTCAACTTAATAAGTTGAGCATACGAAACACTCACTGCTCGCTGAATCTGGCGTGTCTACACAAAAAAAAAACGAAGAAGAAGAAAAAATTAATATTAATAAACTAATTGTTGGCATTCATCGCATGTATCCCTTGGCCAGAATCTGACTTTCGCCATCATCAAAGTTTATATTCCATGAAACGATTGAAAATTTATAAAAATGGCCATAATGGCGCTGCGCAACAACATGTAATTTTGCAAAAGCAACCATAATTTTAGGGATATATCTTTCATCATCATATATACAAATTTCATTTAATTTTGTTGAGTATATTAGAATTTCTCAAATAAATAAACATGGGGAATTTTCCATATTTAAGATGTATTCGGACTTGGCTGCAGGGTATCTTTCAGCCAGGGTTGTCGCTTTTGCTAAATGCATATCCATACAAATATGTAGGAAAGGTAACCCAACAGCAGCAACAACAACAACAACAACAAAAACAACAACAACAACAACAACAACAGAAATAGCAACAACAACAACAACAGCAATAACAAAGAAGCACATGAACAAATCGCCGCCAACACTAAAAATAACAATTTCCGCTCTAATAAACATTTCCGCTTCGTAGAATTTAACATTTTACAATAAATTAAGTGAGAAGAAATAACCATAAGCGATAAGCATATAAGCATAAAACAAATACATAGCCATAGATGACACACACACACCCATACACACACACACACACACACACATACACCCACACACACACACACACTCTTTTTTCTGTTTGACTGTCTTTTATTTAAGCAACTTTCTTATCGATCAAATGAAGCTTGTGTTGCATGCCACACATTCTCACATATGTTGGCATTTCAGATTGATTTTTCATTCAAAGTCAGAATTTTCTAAACTTTTTTGCTTTAAAAAATCTCTTGCTTAGTTAGGAAGAGGTGCAGCATCCTAGGGAAGCATATCATGAGTCCCAAGGACATAGAAACCCTCCACCCAACAAAAATCCTGGCATTAGGGCAGGAGCTGGGGTTGATGATGGAAGAGCTGTAGGCTCAGAAAGGGGGCACAATAGACCTTATAGGTCACAGTGCTGGTTCTCCCCAACTATATAATATGTAGTCGAGTGAGCTCAACTACAAGATACCCTTTAGCAAGCTGCTTTTTAATTTATTAATTTTATTGTTCCATTCAATATATTTGACCTTGAAAGATGAATGAAACATCAACTAAATGAGGTTAACTATCTGATTCGTGGTTGCCAGTAGCATATATGCATATTTGGAAAATATTCGCTAATTCAACTCGAATGGCATATGCAAAACTATAAGTTTACTTTCAAGTTTCCGCTTCTTCCGCTCACAATTTATGATGGCTAATAAGAGTCAGCTGACACGTACCGCACTAAGCATAAAATTCCATCATAAAGTTACCTTTTCCATTTGTTTTTGAAAAACATATTGCGAAATTTGTGCCTAACTTACCCAGTGCCAAGCAAAATGATGAGTAATGAAAATCTTATTAAAAGTTGTCGCACTGCATATACATATATATATATGTATAAAAAATTCGATTTGCAGATAAATCATTGAAATATTTTAAATATTTGATTGGTTCAGATTGCAGTTTTGTATGTGGAGAGTGTCGCCATCGAGTTGACAATTAAAATTTGTAATTATTTTTGTAGCTTGCTTGTTTTATTCACACACACACACACACACACACACACACACACACACACACGCTCTCTCTCTCTCTCTCTCTCATTTAGTTGGCAGAGTGACTTTTCAGGTGATAAAAGGGGTGGCTGGTGAGTGGGTGTGGCGCGTGTATGGCATCTTTAGAAATGCGTCGAGTGTCACGTACTTGTTAAATTAAAAACGATTACTTACTCAAATTTGCTGTCGCCTTGTTGCACTTAATTTAAATTGTTATTGTTATTATTTCTATATAAAGTCAGCGTCTACAGTCGGTGGATTCTCAGTTGTTAGCTCGGAAATAGGGGGGGGGGGGGGGGGCTTCTGCTTCTGGTGCTGCTGAGTGTATTTCAATTAAAAGTATATGCCGCAGGATGCGTTGCCTGAGGGGGGGCAGCGGAGGTGCGGAGAAGCTTGAGAGCGTATGGCGCTGACAGCATTGAAAATAATTTTTGCCAAGTAACCGAAACAGCGACAGCAACCGTAATGAAAATGGAAAAATGGAAAATGCTTGAAATAATGAAATGAATAAAACTGAATTATAAGCATAACAAATACAAGTATAAAGTGTATAGAGTAACAAAGCGAAAAGAAACCAAATAACAAACAACAAACAACAAAAAATGAGAAATGAAAATGCGTCTGCCATAATTTGCAAAAGGAAAAGGCACAGTTTGAATTTAACCATTCGGTTCTGTGATCCACAAGCGTCCCCAAAAACCACAATCTACAAATTTGTATATGGTATGCAAACAAAAGCAAGGCGAAAACGTGGCAGCTTGCTTGCCAGCAATAACTGTATTGATAAATAAGGTGTCTTATACCAATTTGTTAATTCCCAACAAGCTTAAAAGTATGCTATAGAGAGACTGAGAAAAAAGGCAGTTGTTGAAAAGATTTCTCATACATATACATAGATATATATATATATATATATATATATTCAAGTTTTTCTTGCATTCCAATGAAGGGCAAACCCAAAAGGGACTTCAATAGATGGATGGATGTGTGTGTGTGTGTGTGTGTGTGTGTGTGTGTGTGTGTGTGTGTGTGTGTGTGTGTGTGTGTGTGTGTGTGTGTGTGTGTGTGTGTGTAAGCGCCAGTTTTTAATTGAAATGAAAGTGAATATACTTTTACTCATAAGTCGGCTAACGGCTTATGCAAAGGGTTCTGTTTCAGGTTGAGTTCCGTTTCGTTCTCGAATTTGTTTTTAGCTTTCATTTAAGGACAATGTTTGGGTTTGGGGAAGGGATTGAATTTGGATTTGGATTTGGTGCTTTGGGAGGGGCATCAGCTCAAGTCTAAGCAGCTTTCATCCGTCGTCACCGTCGCCGTCGCCGTCGTCGTCATCTTCATGAACGTCATCAGCTAAAGAAATCGCATGACAAGCCACCATTTTTATGACAGGAAGCGGTAAACTAATATACACAAAAGTTTTTCATTTATATTGTGGTTAATGTTGTTTTTGCTCTGACGTCACAATGTCAAAATAATCCACGCACGACCAGTAGATACTCTGTAATAGTTGGCGCATTTGTTTGATCTTATTATTTTTGATTTTGATTGCAAAGATATAGTTATAGCTCTAATTCTAATTCCGATTCTGTGAAGGTAAACAATATATGTGTATACATATGTAAACTTCAACTATAAATATACATTTATAAATTAACTTTTTTTTTTTTGGCCCAAAAAGTTGTGCTAGCGTCAACTAATAACTTTTTGTTTTATCCAATTGCTGGGTATAAATATATATATAAATAGACGTATGATAAAAGATAAAAGCAACTTGTTTTGTAAACATGGTTATATATTTTCTTATTTTATTATATTTTTTGTGTACACGAATGTGTGTGTGTGTGTCTGTGAGTGTGTGTGTGTGTAAAAGTAAACACCTTTGTTTGTGTCGCCTCATAGCATTAAGTATACGTCACGCTGTCCCTTGACCTTGGCTAACGTGCTGAAAGTGAAAGTTGAAAGCGAATGTTTTCCCAGTGTTGCTGTAAGAGTGGTTGGTTGGTGTGTACGAGTGGTTATTGGGTTAGTGGGGTTGTGGGGGGTACAAGAGGCGGGGTCCACTACCTTAATTAGCTAATTTTATTTGACTTTAATAACTTTGATGGATATATTGTGCTCAAAGCTGCATTGTTTTCGCCCTGTTAGCACTCAACTTTGATGGATGCCTTATTGGTCGGATACAATTATGCTTGATGAATGCATAACAGCCACAAGTACCCCTTCTCCCCTCTCAATCAAATGTAAATTGCCAAGTGCAACAATCGGTTGCAGAGATTGCAGAGATTGGTATGCAATTGTGTCATTAAATTTGTTGTTCGATGTGGTGGGAAACTTTTATAGCTTGAGCTCTATTCAACATATACAATATCTGTGTATTCAAAAGGAATCAGAATTGGTTGAGTGAGTGTCGAGTGGAATCAGAATTTCTTTGTTTATTAACAAGAGCGTTTAAGGTACACTCAGAAAAACAAATGATGAGCAAATTCCAAGGATTCGCATATTGTAATATTAAGTGTATTTTGTTTAATTTATAAATTATTTCTAGCAAATTATAATTTTTCTTTTTGCAATGATTTTTTTTCTATATTGTTTTTGTCTCAGTGTACAGCAACAATTACAGTACACAGTATCAGAGCTGTGGGCCTCCCTAAAGTGCAATCAAACCAACCCTTCTGCGTTATGCTTGCGCTTAATTAAGTGCTTTGACCAGTTATGGGACGTCAAGTAAAGCCAATAAACGGTAATTTATATAGTGCAACCCTCGCTTAACCCAGCCGCTCTCCGCAGCTCAATTTCCGTTCAAGCCAATCGTCATAAATTGGCGTTTGCTAGTTGTTAGCGTTGCAATTAAATGTAATCGATGCGTAGACATTCCAAAAGTGCGGCATCTGACTGGCTGATCAAATGTGTGCAGGAGTGTCGATGTTGGATAATGATGGGTTCAGGTTTGCTGGGTGCTGCGGTGGTGCGGTGCTGCGGTGGTGCAGTGACTGGTAAATTTCCATAAGCTTCTTCGGTCGGTTAATCAGTCCGCTTGGCATTCTGTCTAGCTAGACACGTTCAAATTTCATTTAGTTAATTCAATGAACAGTTACTAGCTGGCGTCGCATTAAGGCAAACGGAATGGTGGGGGAATGGAGTGGGTGTGGCAGTAGCAACAGCAACAGCTGTGGGTGAGGGGTGAGCTGGCTTTTGTTGGGGTTATGTGGCTGATGGGCTTTTGCCATTTGGTTAAGTCTGTGGTTAGCTGCTTTCTGCCGTAGCAAGGGCTGCGGTGGAACGTGACGCAAATGAAGATGTCGAAACGTGCTGAGCCCGTGGGTGTAAAGGGGTGCAAAGGGGTGGGGATACAAGGATACAAGGGCGCTGCCCTGGTGCTGTTGTTGGACAACCCAAAAGCCAAAACAAGCTGACAAAGCAAACAACGCTGAATTTCAAAATGTCGAATTAAATTCATAAATAAAGGCGACATCAAAATGAAAACTCAATATGGAGGCCATGAAAATACAACGCAGAAAAAGAGTTTTGAGCAACGATTTTGGGAGGTAGTGAAACAACTTGATAAGGAAAACTTCATATATATATCCATATATATATCCATCTATCTTCTTGTACTATCTTTTATAGTTGTTACAATAAGTCCATTACATTTTGAGAATTGCATATTTTTCATCTGATTCAGCATCTTTTAATGCTCCTGCCACAAATTGATTTTGTGCGTACTTCTTTTGCTGCATGCAATGTCAATCAACCTTGCATAATGCCACTGTGAAGTGAACTGTGCAACGCAATTCAAATTCCAATTTCTTATTGCCGCTTGCAATATTTCGTTTTTTTGTTTTTTGATTTTTTTTTATTTATTTATTTTGCAACAGCCTCAGCTGCTGCTGTTAAGCTTGCAGGAAGCAAGTGGCAAGCGAGATCAGTGCTTTTTTGACACTTTGCGCTGACATTTCGGTGAATATGAATGTGTAAGTAAGAATGTGAATGTTCATGAAAATGCGAAAATCTGAAAATGTGAAAATGTGCAAATGGAAATCTGACTGTGGCTGTGTGTCTGACTGTGGCAATTCAAAGTTTTTGGGCCCGTCATGAGTTGCGGCTGGATGCCTTCTACAGTGAGCTGCGTACGGCTTCCGTTCACCAACGTTCCCCTTCTCACTTGAAAGCATTTTAAAACAATATTTTGTATACATGCGCGGTGTCTTAAATAATGTATGCACAAAAAGCAAAATGGCAAATGCCACAGCAGTGTGGCAGTGTGTGTGGAGTGGAGTGGAGTGGAGTAAGCCCAACCGCACAGCATCAAAGCCACCCCAAACCCCAACTCATCGCTTCCCTTGCAGTCGCTCTCTGCTTTTATGCACGCAGTTGATTACAGCTCTACTGTATTACGGTATTATGTGGCTGGTGGTTGTAACCGTAAGCGTTTGTTCCCGACCTGCCTTACCTGCAACCTGCCACTCACAGTTAATTGCCCTCCAACTTACATATTAACCTCAAACTAACATATTAACCTTCTCCCCCCCTCCCCAACGGGGCGGGGCAAGCACACAATGAAATTCATTAGTCCATCCAAAGTTATGAAGAAGTAAGCTTCAGTCGAGAGCCTTCAACTGAACTCAGCTGTTATATGTTAAATATGTTGAATCGATCAAAATTAAGGCTTCGAAATCAGTGCATGTCTATCTTCCCAAGCCCGATACTGAAATCACATTTAGATATGAAGGCGCTGCTCTCTCTCGCTCTATCTCTCTCTTTCTGATTATCCTGCTGCTTTCCTCTCACACATGCACACATTTGCTCACTTTTCTAGCACATCCTTACGGCTGCTGAAAGTATTTGGCTAAAAATTGATTGGTTAGCTTGGGTTATGGCAGTTGTCAGCAAGGGAGCAGCAGGACGCTCCACCTTACAATTCTTAAGTCTCTGCAGTCGGACAGACTTAATCCTGTTCCTTCTGCCTGTTACATACTTTTGCACAACTTCATTTATCATTTATCATTTATTATACATTTTCAATGCGCATTCTTACAATATTTTTCATTTATTCTCCATCTTTCTAGGTAAGATTGACTGTTCATTTTGGAACTATTCGCAAAAGGTTTGAATTTTTTTATTTAATATTTTGAAATTACATACAATTATATTTTTTTTTCGCCCAGGACAGAGCTAAGCCAATCAAAACGAATAAGCCTTTTTATGAGCACCGTTATCAATCCTCTCATCGTACCCTGAAATCAGTTCAGATCCAAGACTCATGTTAATAGTAAATTTCAATATTTTCTATAAGAAAAACAATTTTTTTTTTAAATCAATTTGTTTATGCCTGAGTACAATGTGGAATTTAATATTAATTTTGCAAAAATGTGAAAGGACTGCGAGTGTGTCCTTGGCATGGTTAATGTGCCACAAACAAATGCAATTAATTTGTGTGTGTGTGTGTGTTTTTTTTTTCGCTTTCTGCTGTTTGTGCGACACAAATATTCATTTATTTCTGCAAGAAAAGTCAACAAAATAAAATGAAAGTGAAAATCATATAACATCAATTTTCATTAGGGCGTTGACAGGCGCTACCCATTTCAGGGGCAGTGTCCAGTGGACAAGAGGATGTGCGGAGTGTCTCTGTGTCTGAGTGTGTTTTTGGGCAGGGGCAGTGCGTTATTAAGCTGGCAATTTAGTTGATTTGCTTAAAGTCGTAATTGCATACAAATAGGCGCCCAGCGGTTGGCTTAGTTGGCCAAATAAATTTGGCCGACAAACTGAGGCATGCTTAATGAAAAAGACTGAGCCAAGCGAATGAGATACAAATGGAGCAAGAGTGAGATTTATAGTGACATCAAGTATTAGCTTGATGGAGAACTGCTGAGCACGTGACAATGAATTAGAATGCAGAAGCACTTGCCACATCCTCGGCCGCATCTGAAAGTCACACACTTGCAACACTTGTCGCGCCTTGCCTCGTCTTCGTCTTAACATTATGTGTGAACTAGCTGCTTGAGACAGTCTAAAGAGTGTTGACTGTAGACCTCGTCCAAGTGCCCCCAAACCGAGTTGTGAAAGCATTGTAAGTTGCCAAGAGCTTAAATAATATATAAGAATGTATATACTTATCAGACGAGGAGACTTACGTAAAGATAACTGTTTAATAGTCAGATTCCCATGTAAACATTTCTTACATTCTTCAATATTTATATTTATATTTAAGCATTGCAACATTCGGAACTTGCAACATTCGTAAAGTGCTTGCGAACTTTACAAATTCACGCCGATTTTTTCATGGGTTTTTTTTTTATGCTTTTCGAATTTCGCATTGATTTAATAAACGGAATTTCGCTTTTTTCTGATATATTTAAATCAAGCATTAATTTTCAATAAATTGGAATCGCGAAATGTTAGGAATGTGAGTGTAGGAAATATTGGGCAGAGTGGAATGACTTTATTATATATGTACATGTTATATACCGATAATACAGATAGTTGAGTATCTCAGGCTCAACTCAATAAATCAATGCTGTTTAGCATATATCTGTGTCGATTTTGTAAGATATTTCAATCGAGCTCATCTATTGGGGTAACAGGGCCAAATAAGTGGAACAAGGCTAAAATACAGTTAATGGACGTTTGAAAGTATTTTGAAAAAGCTTAAAAAGCAGCTGTCTGTGGGACACACAATTGCAATTCTGTATTCCGACTAATGATAGGATCTGAAATGTGTATTCTCGCTTGGCAGACGTTGTCAGATTGCGACAGAATATTGAAATTGTTGCTGTTGTTGTTGCTGTTGATGTTGTTGCTGTTGTTGTTGTTGCACTCATTTAAAGCGTTGTTTCGCTTGCTTTCGTTGTGTCTCAAGCTTGAAGCAGTTGTGTGAAGCGAATGGCATGGAATGGGGAATGGCATCCAGCGCTGTGGCAGCAATGTGATTGGTGGCGTGGCGTCTGCCGGTGAAAATGAGTCAGAGAGCGAGCGATGGATGGATGGTGGCAGGTAGAATGGAATTGCCTGCCATGTGGCAAAGTGGCAATGACGAGCACAAAAAACTGAAATGTAACTGAAAAGCAAAAGCAACGAATGCGACAGAGATGCTAACAATTTGTTGTTGCTGCTCATTTATTTCATTCCATTTCAATTTCGCGCTCATTTCATGCATATGATTTTAATTTTGGCTAAGCATTTATGCGTGTACGTGTCTGTGTGTGTGTGTGTGTGAGCCATCTTACGCTCTCCCTCTGTTCGCTATCTTCATCTTATTTATATATGTGAGTATGTGTCTGTGTGTGTGTGTGTCTGCTTGTGTATGTGTATCTGTATTTCCGCAGCTTTGTAACTTAATTTGGTTGTGCACATGCGATAGCAAAGTGAAACGAAATTGGCTTCAGCCAGCAATCGCAATCCCCAAAGTCCATCTGGTCAGGATGTAGGACTATGGAACAGCTGTTAAATGCTGCCAGCAGATGGAGCTTACACAATCTGATGTATCCGATGCTGCAAGCCAAATCATAAATGACATGACACAAGACAACAACAATCACAGTGGCAGTCGCATCGGCATAAGCAGCAATCACATTTGTGGCAGCAACAATTGGTTCCGCTAACGAATTTATGCATGTCACTCTGACTCAGCCGTGACTCATCATTTTGTCAATTAAAACTGGCCAATTCGTTGGATGGACGAATGCACTTACAATGTAATCACATAAATATTTTCTTAACTTAAGTCTCATTCAAATTAATTGCCGGCTTGTTAAAATTGTTATTATTAACTAAGTTAAGCTCCCACTTGATTGGCATACAAAATATAACATTTCCACCACTTTAAAGGTTATTTGGATTTTATCGTGATTTGTATTACGCATGGAAAGAGGCGTCTCTGATTCCATAATATATAAGCACTCTGCATCAGCATGAAAAGTTTGTTTGACCACATCCTGCCGACAGGATATCGTCATGTTTTACACTTCTTCTCTTAATAAACTGTACTTTCACACCTTGAAAGGTAACTTCTTGAAACATGGCATGTTTGATCGGACCACTCTATCATATATATATATATATAGAATTAATCGCCCCAAAGGTTGAGATTTAAGCAGTAGGGTTGTAGGTTGAACAAATGTGGAATTTTCAGATCACAAGCAACTTCATTACAAAAAGATATGAATAGTTTATAGTTTATAGATTGAGATATCAGTAAATACCCATCTTTCTACACGATAAAGATAGCTTGATGATTCTCTTAGATTTCAAGATAAAGATGAGACACTTAAAGGCGCTTCAATCAGTGCGCTGAAGCACTTTTATTTTGACAGTTACATTAATTTACACAAAATAAAGCAATTTTATTTTCATATTCGTTTACTTCAATATTAAAGCACTTAAGCTAACAGAATCGATTTGCATACTTGAATCTACAAAGTTGGCCAACGATTTCCGCTTAACGTTTATGTGCAAAAAAGAAGAGCCAAGTACAAGAAAAATATGCTCGGGCGCAATTTACGAATTCTTGGTAAGAGCGAATGCAGTGAAATGGCGTGTAAAGTGGAAATGCGAGTAACTTCCATAATAATCCAGTTGTGATAGCTAGAGAGACAGTAAGAGAGTGAGAGAGAGAGAGAGAGAGAGTGGGAGACAGATATTCAAGAATGGGAAATTTACGACTGTTGACAATGTGCGTAAAAGTTGCGTCACTTTTTTAGTGCTCGCAACGGGTAAACGATGTGTGAAGTTGCTCAAGTTCTTCTACAATTTAAGCCACCCCCACAACCAGCCGCACTCCCACTCCACCCCCCCCCCCCCCCCTCTCAAGCATCGCTAATATCTTAAAAGTACAGGCGTGGCACTGACCAAAGCGTGCAATTTATGCAACTTGCCTGGAATTTACAACTATTTTTATGAAGCCAAGGGCAACAAAATGTTGACGAGCAAACATACAAATACGTGCAGACAGATAAAAACATAGAGAGAGAAAGAGAGAGAGAGAGAGAGTGAGAGAGAGAGATAGAGACAGAGAGAGAGAGAGAGAGAGAAAGAGAAAGAGACATCACTTGATATACGGCCAGCTTCTGTTTGTCTGCCTACCGTCAAGGAGCAATCAAAAAAATTTGTACACATGCAAATGTCCGGGAGTTAGCCCCAAATGAAGCCATTTGTATGGCTGGCCAGCTGGCGGAGAATATGGGGGCTGCTTTGTTATGCTGACAGCCCCATAAAAGCAATGAGACGCCAACGACGTCGACGCCGAAGAAAACGAAAACGACTGTTCCGCTCCAGAAGTTGCCTGCATAAATGGATAGACAGATGGATGGATGGATGGCTGGATGGCTGGGTGGATGGATGGATGGATGGACATCCGTGCCTGTTCAAACTGAGGCTAAGACTGAGACTGGCTCATAAGTAATTTGCCTCATGAAAATGGCCAATTTGATGGAGCAACTTACTGACCTGCTTAGCTGCTGACTGCTGTAAGGAGGTGCTCTGAAACGATATATATATATGGGATATTTACGCAAAAGTCGAGAAGCGTACGTCAAAACTTATCCATAGTGCCATACGCATAGCATGACTGCGAAAAGTTGTATGAAATTCGCAGTTTAAACTGGGCTCATTGTTATCAAGTTTTGGCCAAGTTGTTAAATGTGTGGTAACGCTGGCGCCATACTCCAGTTGTTGCCGGTTACAGTTGATAGCTGACAAGCTGTTTCAATCGCTTGCAGAATATTGTATAGTCCTCTGAAACTGGGCTAAACTTGGCAGCAAGTGCTAAAAGATAGTTTGTGCAACTTGCGGAAAAGTTCCTACTTTAAAAGTGGTACTCAACTGGAGGTGAATGAATAAATAGAACACGTTGTTGACAGCCTCATTTTATCGCCCTATTCCAATTTCGAATATAGTATCGTTCGTAAGGGTTACAGCATAAAAATCGGTTCGGTTTTGTCCAAGCTAAGGTTCAAACATAAATAACTTGGCCTGACATGTGCCCGGCGGGCAACTGCATCTTTTGGAATTTACACATTTCAGTGCATAAGCTGATTTGCATAACAACAGGCGAATGGAAAATGTGGTAAATATTTTGTCACCTGTTGTCAAGTGCAACAAAAGCAGGCAGCACAACCCTTTATTGCTGTTATTGTGGCTTGTTAGCTGCTGCTGTTGGTGCTGCTGCTGCTGCTGCTGCTGGGGCAGGCTGGTCTTGTTGGTCTATTAATAGATGAGAATCAGGCGGAAGCAGAGGAAGCAGCTATCGATTTTCAGCAGCACACACCAGGTACAAATATTAACATCCAATGCCTGAGAGAGGCGCCACTTAAAAATAGTCACGACCAACACGAAGGATATGCATGCGTGTTCTTGGGTAGGTATGTATGTGTGTGTGAGTGTGTGTGTGTGTGTGAGTGTGTGTGTGTATGTTGAGCCTGAGCAAATGTGTGTGTGTTAATTTTAAAATGTTGACAAAGAAAATGTTTGAGTTTTGTAACCACTCGAGTCCGTTCATCAGTTTGCTCAAAATGGCCAACAAAATGTTGTTGCCTATTTTTCAGGGCAACAGCTGCTCTTGAGGCCACTGCGAGTGTGTGTGTGTGTGTGGATTTTAAATTTTAAATAGCCATTAAATTTAATTGCATATTAAGTGAAATTCGATATTTGAACTGTATTATTGAAACTGTGCAATGAAAATGAATTGTTATAAGTTGCATTCATAAAATAATGGCAACTCTTTGGGGCAAGCCATTAAACTGTTCAATCGTCTCTCAAATTAGACAACGGATAGCATCACTTATCGAATGGCATTCGGATATATACTCAATAGTCATCATTTATTCGAAGTGTTCTCTATTCAAATGAATGCTTTCAATTAAATGTCGCTTAAATAATTGATTATGATTCTTCCTGCACTTTCCAGCATATTTGCATTGAATTGCTTGGGAAATTGGGTGTTTCTATGAAAATCTGTTGGCAGTAACTCAAATAGAACGTGGCCGAGATATGGTTTATAGATGGTGTGGCGAGAGGGGGGGGGGGGGAGAGGAGCAGCTTCATCCGCTGTTGCCGCTTGTCGTGGCATGGCATTCATTTTATGCATTAAATGCGTTGACAGCTTGTTTGGCACGCCCATAATGGCCGGGCCTGGTCTGGTCTGGTCTGGTCGGGTCGGGTCGGGTCTGGTGTATCCACACACGCTGGCATTCCAGCTAAGTTGAGCAAAGTGGGGCGAATTTTGGGTCAAATTTTAATACACGCAATGCCGCAGACACGACCGCAAAATGGTGTGTGACAGTAAACGCAGCAACAAGCCACAGCCACTGCGACGAGGAGCACCAGAAAATGGCACACACGGGAAGTGGCTAAACAGCCACGCCCCCCCTCCCCCACCACCCCAGCAGGATTGAACATAGTCCAATTTTAGAGCAGAACAGTCACACAGCATAGTCGGGCATAGTCGCAAACATGGCTAAAGCCGAAGATAAACATAGAGATGCTGCTGCCAAGAATACTCATAAGAGAGATGGCAGGAAATGAGAAGGAGGCAGAGATTGAGACTGAGATGGACAGGCGTCACAGGATCAGTGACAAGAGTAATGGCGATAGCTTGAGCGATTTTCCGTAACTACATATATTAAAAAAATAATAGTAAACTAGTAACAGCAAATTGAAGATGCAGCCAATATTATAAACAAATTATAAATAAATAAAAAATATAAACATAAATCGCTTGTGTGATGTACTCTCTAGGGATATATGCTTAGATTTTGAAGGATGTATGTTACGGATTAGATAGCGTCAACAGAATGAGTGGATTGCGTAATTGGTACAAAAGAGTTTTGAGCGTTTTGAATTTGCAGTGATTTTGAAGTTTATCCAAGTTTTAGCTTCGAATTTAATTAATTATGTCTTTGTGAGATGCAATGCTCAGATCTGTCTATATAATTGTTTTTGCTACCATAAGTCGGATTATACAAATAAGTTTTTGTTGTGCTCCGTCAATGTTGAGTTGAGTTAATCATGGACCTGTGAAATAGGAGTCTGGATGAGATCCCTAATTTTGATCTGTCTTTAATAATTTTATAATTTTGATTTTTTAAAATTTTAATTTGAGTATTTTATGGTGTAAATTTACAATATATAAATAGTTAGGTAATACAGATTCTACTTGTACACTAAGTATTATTACTACTTATGTAGACCTTTGATACTAATATATAAACTGTCTGAAATATTATTAATCGCTGTAAAACAAAATTGAAAAATGACACTAAACAGGACTAATTAATTGAATCGAATGGCAAACGGTGACATCATTAAATCATTTACGGCACTATGCAACAAAATGTCCGTTACATAAATTTACAGTGGTGATTAGCTTCTGGGGGCAACTTGGGCGCTGATGGGCACTTTAAGCTGACCAGGGACAGCAGTGATGTTCAGCTGTAAATGTCGCAATCGCTGTCAAATTGCCGCAACGTCAGGCGACGTGATTGATGATGATGACGATGGGATGATGAAGATAATGATGATGATGATCATGATGATGACGATGATGATGATGATGATGATGATGATGATGGGAAGGACAGAGAGTGAGGGAGAAAGGGATTGTTTAAGCGACGTTAATTATCAGTGTTAGACGCCCAGCTGTGATAAGACAGTAATCAATGGCAGTAGCAGCAGCAGTAGCAACAGCAACAGCAACAGCAACAGCAACAGCAATAACAAAAGCAACAGCAACAACAATAACAATAACAACGATAACGACAAAGTCAATGCGCGTCATAAAATAATCTATGTGTATCAATAAATTGGCATTAAATGAAAATCAGTTGAGTTTGATTGATGCATAGATGCTTCAATTAACCGAGTGATTGACGACACTACCTGAGCGTGCGGGGTACGCTTCAACATTTTATGTAGACTCATTTTATGTAGTACTAAATATTAATAGTACTTCACGAAATAATGCAGCTCTACTCTAGTTTATATTCCTCCAAATTGATCTCAGCAAAGTTTAAGTAGTAGTCAATCTGATTGGGATACTTTTGACCAGGGCTATGGGTAACTGTGTCGCATACTCTATTGTGTAGAAATGTATCTTTTCAATTGTTTTTCGGCATGTAGAAATAGAAAACAAGCTATATATAATAATAATCATCTTGTGTTGATTTTCACACCCAGCTGACAATGCTGGTGAAATCATGTAGAATCCAATTGTAGTCATGCATAGCAGGGCATAGCATAACAGGAGAATACACACTGATAAACATACAGATACAGATACAATTACAGGACAGTTCATGCTGCCTGGCTCGATGGCACGCAGAGCGACAGACATGTCAAAAGTAGCTTTATTGGCTTAGCACACACAGGAAATTGCAACGGGTGAAGGCAACGAACAATACCCGAGCAAGACGTGAAAATCAATGATGGCAATGCCACACCGATGCCAAATGGGTGTCGCTGCCTGCCCCAAAGTACCAACACCAGTGTACCAACACCATAACCAACTGTTGTATGTGTATGCGTATTTAGATACATGTACAGATGTACAAGAGGCTATGGGGCTGTTACCTGTCTCAGATTGTTGTCAGACACGCAGATGGCACTAGCTAGATACATACATACACACACAAGCTTACGCTTCTAAATACATGTGTCTTACATGCTTATAAATACATATATGCGGTCACACCCACAAATGGCAGCGCCCCATTAAACTAACTGATTAAATTTATGCGCTCTCATTTGACAAAGCAAAAAGAATAAAAACAAAAACAAGAAAAAAACAAAGAAAAAAGAAAAACCGCAATCAAAATCCAAAAAAGCCGAAATGTAAACAACAGAAATAATATGGAAAGCGAGACGAACATCGATATAGTCAACTGAACAACGATATGGTCACATCTAAACTAACATAATGCTTAATGGAAATCAGGGCTTAGATGAAACGACAACAATTCTTACACAGAACTTATAAGTTCTGATATTCATAACTGAGTCATTAGGGAGTAGAATTTGCTATTGTTATTCCTTAGTGCTTATTGCAGTTGGCACGTTAGCTTCAGTGTGTCCCTTGCTTAAGGTCTAAAAGGGCTTGACCCATGTCTTAAACCATGCACACTCGGTCACACTCGCACTTGTTGCTCCTGCTGTTGTCTCCTTTCAGCCTCTTCAACAACTACGCCATATAGTGGTAGTAGTGGGTGCCATTGTTTGCGGTGGCTCCCATAACAAGCCACATAAGCCAAAAAAAATACACGCAAACAAAGACCAAAATAAAAATTCGAAAAAAAAAATCCATTTCAGTCAAATGTGCTTTGCTACGAGATACTCTGCATTTGCAATCAAAGAAGATTAACTGAGGTGTAAAGTGTTTCTTGCTCATCTAATTGACTTGAAAATGCATCAATTTTATAGAAGATTTTGTTTCTTAGTCTTGGAAGAGATTTCCCTTTTTGTGATATACAATGCCAATGTTGGTTAAGAGGTGGTATTGGCATCAGTTTACTAGACTCAAGCTGTTGTGACAGATATTTGCTGCCTTGGCTGTCACTTTCAAATGCGTGTAACCCGAGCATCATTCAAGAATTTTCTAATAAAAAGTAAGAAGAGAAAAAAAATGTATTCAACAATTTGACGGCCAAACAGTAGTGCAAAAGCCGAAGAAGGCACTGACAAACAGGGCAAAGACAAGGAGCAAGCAGCGTAATTGTATGGCTCTTGAGTCACACCACCGCACGTGGCTGTGTGTATGTGTGTCACGTATTTGCCTTTGATATGCGTAATTATGTGTCTACATGCACACACACACACACACACACACACACATAGACAGATGTGTACATATGTTTTGTGTGTGTACATAAGTATAATTATATGGTGGCATTACGATGAGCCACGCTACGTCACGTCAAGCATATCAGAAACAGGCTTGTTGCATACGTACATATGTATACGTAATACAGGGTGTTTCACGCAATTACGTATTTGAGCTCGAACTTGAATCATTCTAATTTCTAATCAGCTCTAATGACGAGTTTTAAGTTGTTTGACAAATGATTGACTAAAATGAAAATATCAGCTGGTTAAGAGTATGTTATCTTCGGATTGCCTAAGTTCACAATTCTGTCTTGTGCAGTATGGCACACCCTGTATTTGTGGACGTGTTCCTTCTCGCATTCATATTCATTCTCTGTGCCTTTGTATACTGAAGACAAATGTCATTTCCACGCGACTTCCGCTGACAACAATGTGCCTCTGCTTCTTCAACGGCTTTCTCTTATTCTTCACCTTCTTCTTCTTCTTCTTCTTATTATTCTTCTTCATCGCCTTCTCTTTTGAGCCAGCTGATGTTCCAATATCCAATGTCCAATGCCCCTCGCGGCCAGCTGTTGCCCTGTTTCGTATGTAGTGCATACTTTCAGGCTGGTTTACCCATTTCGCTCGCTTGTCATTACTTGGCAGCAGCAACAACAGCAACAGCAACAGCAACAGACAACAACAAAATCGACAACAACAACAACAGTTGCTGTTGATTTGCGTTGTTCGTTTGTTATTGTTTTCCATTTTTACAACCATTTTTATGTGCTGGAATTTCAGATGGGCTTTGGGCCTTGATGGGTTTACTTTCGTATAGAGTACTACCTATATAACATGTAAGTATGTTATATATATACACACACACACACACACACACACAAACACACACACACACACACACACACAAATACACACATAAGCATTGTTGTGTATATTCATTTAACTTGTTGCTTTGCCATTTCAACTCGCCTGTCTGGCCTGACTTGGGGCCAAACAATTTGAACGCTTTGCCCTGGTGTGCAACAAAGTAATCAAGTCAATCGTTTATGTGCATTTTAAATGGCAACGTCTACAATTTCTTAACCTTTAACTGTAATTGTGAGCGATATTCTGGCTGATATTTAGCTTCGGTGAGCGCGTTCAAATTCAATTTGCAATTCAAACACTAAAACGGGCAAACAGAATAATTTGAAATTGGTTATTTGTAAATTATAAATTCAGTTTGAATTTGATTTAGTTAACAGACGCCAGTTCGTAGTTCTGCTTAAATCAGTGGGCAAATATTTCAATTCGAATATATGTATGTCCTTGAGCTGGAACCGAAATGAGGCCAGTCCTTTGAAACGATTTTTTGAGAGTACTTTATAGTCCTTGTGGTTCAAAATGTTTCTTTTTAGTTTTGCTTACAATTTATTTTTTCAAATCACATAGAAAATTGAATTAAAAAACACAATTTGTAAATAGTTGAATAAAAAATAAACTCAAGAGGCAAAAACGTTAAGCTACAAACTTGTTGCCACATTATTTGTCAATTCGTTGATGTCAATTTCACGTTTTGCACACAACTTTAAATGAACCTTGGAAAAAATAAGCCCCAGATCATAAAATCATACATTTAAAATGAGAATACGTTTTAAGGGACATTAAATAAGTGTGCACATAAAATCCAAAAAGTATTTTAAATTTTTTATAATGTGATAAAGATTTTCCTGATGCGCATTAAATTAAAAAAAAAGAGATTTTTCATTTAAAGAATGAATATCGATTTGTGTAATCGCCTGCTGCTGTTTGTGAAGAGTTGCTGCCATCAATTAGAATCAATCAATTAGTGTGCATAATTGGATTGCGCCCACCACACACACCCACACACACACACACACACACAACCAAATCAAAACCATCAACAACTCAAAGTTGGAGGCAGTCTTCACTTGAAGTTCAGTTGCCTGAGTACATAGTTGCAGGTCCAGTTCTGGGTCGCTGGTCCATTACCAATTCTAGCTGGCAGCTGCCAGCTAGCGACGCCCACGCCAACATGCCATGTGTCATGTGATATGCCGCATGCCACATGCCGCATGTTTACATTTACAGCTGCCCATTAATTGCTACGTTTTTGGGTTGTCGTCTCCATTTCGGATTGATTGAAGCTATTATTTTTTTTTTTTCGCCCTTCTATCCATCAATCAATATAAAAACAAATTTGATTGCTTTAGTTGAGAGTGCTTCACCCTAACATAAATTCGTTCGAAAGAGAAGCCAAGCTATCAAGTTTACCATCTCTCATGCTCTAGGCTAATCAGGTACAGACATCTTGGCAATATTAGCATCGGCCTGTTGCATATAATATTTGCGCGATACGGTTACCAAGTTGCCGGCATATGATGTGGCCTTAAGCTGTTCATTTCGTGCCACCTTAACAAATTGTGTTCACCTGCCACAACCACTGCCGTGTTGCCTTCCTCGGCTTAAATATCTAAATGCTCCCTGGGGCGCCGCTCAACGCACGAATATTTAAAGTGCCATTGTAACTCACATAAGGCTGAAGTGCAGCTCTGGCACATGCCATAAGGCGTCAGGCCATTATACATACATAGCTCATATAAGTGCTCATATTTATGTTGAGTATGATAACGAGACAAATTTCATTATTCCATCGAAATAAATAATTTCCAGCAATATTTCATCAACAATTTTTTTGTAGTATTAGTAGCTACGAAACTACAATATAATAAAAAATAAACTTATCCTAAGCGTCTGCAAGCTCAGATGAGAAATGTTTATTCCATCCTTTGTTGCCAAGTGTGCACAAATAAATGACAGTTGGATTGTTGTGTCTATGCTTCGATGGGCGCACATTAATCAATAATAGAAATCATAATAACTGAAAGCGAGACGACTTAAAAAGTAATCAATTTGACGCAGCATAACTCGAATTACAATTTGCTTATCACGCATACGCAGCGTTGTGCCACCAATAATATAGAAAGTATGCATGTAGGTGTTTACAGATTTATATATATATATATATATATATATATATTTGGAATGCCATCAGTGCGCAGTGAATTGCAGCAGATCCCTCAAATTATTTGCCATCAACTTGTATTGATTTATTAATGTCGCTCATCATACGACAGTTGCCATCAAGTTGCCAATGTTATCCGTGAGCGTATCCGTATCGAATGGTTGCCACACATCGCATCACATTAATTTTGAAAATGTCTCAATAAAAATCAATATCAAATATATATACGTTTTGTGCTTTATGGCTTTATCAAGCCCTCGTCACTCTGGTGATGAAAATAAAGATTGTCAACAATTTTTTTTTTTTTTTTTTTTTGATTTAGCAATTTAATTTAATATTAATCAACCTACTGAAAGGCTATAAAATATTGTTTTGAAAATATACATAATGACAGCGGATTTAAATCAATAACATAAACAAATAATTGGTATTAACATGTTACAATATTACGTAACATCAATTTAACATTAAATGTAACATTTGCTGAACACTAATAAGAAAATAGGAAAATATTAACGCCCAACTGTCCAGAGATCGCTGGTGTGGAGGCGCTTTAAGCGTCTGCGGGTTGAATTCGACCCTAGTGAGCAGGCCAATGGGTTGACATGGTTATGCAACCGGTCATTGTAACGACTTGTATGTCGGTTTATTTGACTAATGACTGACGGTACACAGAAGTCGTTGTGCAACGTCATATTGCTCACATAGGGTGGAGCACCAGAGATGTGTCTTAGGACCTTGTTCTGCAAGACTTGAATTTGATTAATCCACGATTTTGCCGCTGTGCCCCAACGGAATCCCATATGTCCATGTGGGCACGATGATGCTCCTGTACACCAGCAGCTTGTTGCTCAAGCTGAGTTTGCTGGATGACTTCAGCAACCAGTTGAGTTTCACCCCCTTGGATCTACACGCTGCTACCGTGATCTGTATGTGTTTGCGCCAAGTAAGTTTCCTGTCCAGAGACATACCCAGGTAGCGAACATGGTTCTCCTGAGGTATGTCCGTGCTGTTGAGTCGGACGGTTGGACAGTTTCCACTCCTGAGCGCAAACGTACAGTTCTGAGACTTGTTTTCATTGACGCTGATGTTCCACAGGTTGGCCTAGGTACTAAAACCATCCAAGAACCTTTGCGTAACTGCTGCTGCTCTTCAAGCAGTGGAGGACTTGGCAAGGAAGCCTTTTTGCTTGCCAGCAATTTTGGCTAGCGGGCGCACATGTGTGTTAGTGTGTGGGTGTGTGGGTACTATCGAGAGGGGGGAGTGGCATCGTGGCTATACATTTCTAAGTTCTCAACGGAGAATTTTATTTGATTGAAGAATAATTGAACATAACCCAACATGAATTTATATTAATTGAAGCATCCTTTTTCTTTTCATTTTCCTCTCTGATGATTGCAAGCCTCTTTGCCACCTTATCTTTCTTTGTTGGCTTGCATCTTTGCCTTTTTTTGCATCTAAGTTGGAATTGTTAATGATTATATCAAACGGTAAATTACTCACAATGGTGACTTACTTTTCCGATCTTTATATAAAAGTAAATACCGAAAAATAACATAATTAGAAGCGTTGTATTGAGAAACCAAGTCCAGTTCGGATCAATTCCTTTGACAGTCATAATAGTTTCCATGGCATATGAAGGATTGAGAAACTTCCTTATCTTGAATATAATTTGGAGTGCCCAATTCTCAGGAGTGGGGCGCATCACTTCTTTAACATCAACTCGGTCGGCCACCATCTTAATGGAAATGGGCATTTTGCTAAAATTGTTGGTTCTTAAAATATTTTTTATATCTTCTCAGTAATACTATTACAGTTATACTAAGTTATGTGTAACTCAATGATTCATTGCCTACTTTGTTTAATAAGCGCCGTCGAAAGCACAATATTCAAAAATTCAAAAACGAACATTTTCGAGACAATCGAAGTCCATTAATTAAAAACCTGACTGGTGCAAGCTGAAACTAAAATATTTTTCTGCTTTTTAGCTATAGTCTCAAAATCACACGAGTGTAAGTGTGTCTCACCGGCCTACAAAACATATTCATGCATGTCAAATCGTAAGAAACAATATAAATATATATATATATATATATGTATATATATATATATATGTATAAATATATGTTATGTATTTTCGAGATGTATAAAATTAACAGCTTTTAAATCTGAAATATAAACTTTGACCAAAATTGAATAAAATTGGTTAAGTTTTTTTTGTGATGATGCAGCGTTGGAAAATGCGTTTATTATTTATCGATTTTCTTCCTTGGAGAAAAACGAAAGTGTTGCTTTAAATTGGGATTACTTTTCTTTGAACAACAGTCAGGCCATAATTGAATGCCTTTTATTATTTGATGAAAAGATGAGCACTGACAAAGCTTATCAATCCTGCATCAAGTTTGATTATTCGTATACCCTTGCAGAAAGTATTATGATATTGACGTGAGGTTTGTGACACTTTGAAGGAGACAATGCGTTACAAGCCGAATCAATAGACTCATGTTCGTCTCTCTGTCTGTCCGTCTGTCTGTATATTTAAGGTTCTTAATGAAGGTATTGTGTAGGAAATACACATGTAGGAGTCGATCACATCGGATCACTATATCAAATTTGAGCAATAGGTGGAAAGATGAACTCTTTTATGAATGACGTTTTTATTTATTTAGGAGGAGCTACAACGACAGCTACAACGTCAGCGGTACACACACCAAGTAATTGGCTATGTATAAGCTATTGTTATCGATATCTGTGATAATTCCTTTCAATGAGACACACTTACACTCGTGTGATTTGGAGACTATAGCTAAAAAAGCAGAAAAATATTTTAGTTTCAGCTTGCACCAGTCAGTTTTTTAATTAATGGACTTCGATTGTTCGTTTTTGAATTTTTGAATATTGTGCTTTCGACGGCGCTTATTAAACAAAGTAGGCAATGAATCATTGAGTTACACATAACTTAGTATAACTGTAATAGTATTACTGAGAAGATATAAAAAATATTTTAAGAACTAACAATTTTAGCAAAATGCCCATTTCCATTAAGATGGTGGCCGACCGAGTTGATGTTAAAGAAGTGATGCGCCCCACTCCTGAGAATTGGGCACTCCAAATTATATTCAAGATAAGGAAGTTTGTCAATCCTTCATATGCCATGGAAACTATTATGACTGTCAAAGGAATAGATCCGAACTGGACTTGGTTTCTCAATATAACGCTTTTAATTATGTTATTTTTCGGTATTTACTTTTATATAAAGATCGGAAAAGTAAGTCACCATTGTGAGTAATTTACCGTTTGATATAATCATTAACAATTCCAACTTAGATGCAAAAAAAGGCAAAGATGCAAGCCAACAAAGAAAGATAAGGTGGCAAAGAGGCTTGCAATCATCAGAGAGGAAAATGAAAAGAAAAATGATGCTTCAATTAATATAAATTCATGTTGGGTTATGTTCAATTATTCTTGAATCAAATAAAATTCTCCGTTGAGAACTTAGAAATGTATAGCCACGATGCCACTCCCCCCTCTCGATAGTACCCACACACCCACACACTAACACACATGTGCGCCCGCTAGCCAAAATTGCTGGCAAGCAAAAAGGCTTCCTTGCCAAGTCCTCCACTGCTTGAAGAGCAGCAGCAGTTACGCAAAGGTTCTTGGATGGTTTTAGTACCTAGGCCAACCTGTGGAACATCAGCGTCAATGAAAACAAGTCTCAGAACTGTACGTTTGCGCTCAGGAGTGGAAACTGTCCAACCGTCCGACTCAACAGCACGGACATACCTCAGGAGAACCATATTCGCTACCTGGGTATGTCTCTGGACAGGAAACTTGGCGCAAACACATACAGATCACGGTAGCAGCGTGTAGATCCAAAAGGGCGAAACTCAACTGGTTGCTGAAGTCACCCAGCCAACTCAGCTTGAGCAACAAGCTGCAGGTGTACAGGAGCATCATCGTGCCCACATTGACATATGGGATTCCATTTTGGGGCACAGCGGCAAAATCGTGGATTAATCAAATTCAAGTCTTGCAGAACAAGGTCCTAAGACACATCTGTGGTGCTCCACCCTATGTGAGCAATTTGACACTGCACAACGATTTCAGTGTACCGACAGTCATTAGTCAAATAAACCGACATACAAGTCGTCACAATGACCGGTTGCATAACCATGCCAACCCATTGGCCTGCTCACTAGGGTCGAATTCAACCCGTAGACGCTTAAAGCGCCTCCACACCAGCGATCTCTGGACAGTTGGGCGTTAATATTTTCCTATTTTCTTATTAGTGTTCTGCAAATGTTACATTTAATGTTAAATTGATGTTACGTAATATTGTAATATGTTAATACCAATTATTTGTTTATGTTATTGATTTAAATCCGCTGTCATTATGTATATTTTCAAAACAATATTTTATAACCTTTCAGTAGGTTGATTAATATTAAATTAAATTGCTACATTAAAAAAAAAAAAAAAAAAGAAGATATCTAAGCCAAACTATATTTTTGTCTTTGGCTCTAGCTTTGAAAATAAATTGTTTAATTAATTAAGCTAAGCTCTCAGTTTTTTGAAGCTCTCTGCTTCATTTTTAAGTTTGTATTTCTGTTGAAAAATTATTCAAATAGTTGTCTCAAAGTGTGCGTCCCGTTATAAATTCGGCCAATTGTTGTTGTCCTCGTTACTGTTGTCTATGCCAAGTTGTTGAACCCCACACATTGCTGAGTTGAGTTGGTGTTGCCAATTGTTTTATTTGGCTAACACGTCGCTTTCCGTATCTATGGGAACTCTGACAGTTTCTGCTTGCTTGCCTGCCAACAAGTTTTCAGATTTTCAACATCAACTCTCCCTTTCCTTCTCTTTTCCTTTCTCTCTCTCTCTCTCTCTGTCTCTTCTTCTCTCTCTGTCTCTCTCGTAAAATATCTTACATATGCTTGTCCGGAGCTTAAAGACTTTCCCAAAGTGTTCGTTATGTTGCTGCGAATCCAATAGTCCTCATGATAGCAAGAACTATCTTTCGGATAGCTGAATAGGGTCAGTCTATGGTAGTAGCCCGGTTAATAGGTGAATGGCCAACTGAGTATTTAGCTTCTAATTGGCATCCACATTGCGTTGCCGCCGCGGATGAGCTGTCAATGATGGCAAGCCAACCATTCAACGTCAAGTTCAGTATGTGGGTCAGTTTGTGCAGCTGTCGAGCATACTAGCACATATCCTTCGCCAGGACGCACATAGTATTCAGCATGCAACTCACATTCGGTTGGGCAACAAGGCATTCCCTTGTAGCATACTTTCAAACTCTGATGCTGGCATGCCTTTAACAACACTCAAAGCGAGCAAATTCCACAGCAAACGTCTAAGTTTTGTTTCACATTTTCCAAAAAGTTTGTTAGAATGTGTGTTTTATTATGCAATTGACCATGGCAATTTCAAAGAAGTTGTCAATATTAAAACCAATCTGCTTTCAAGCTACACTATTTTGATACACTTGACGGAGGTTCTCTTATTTGATATTTCCTTTATTTATATTTGTTGTCATTTTATTTCCCGATGATTTCAATTACTTCTGATCGATGATTTCAATTACTTCTGATCGATGATTTCAATTACTTCTGATCGATGATTTCAATTACTTCTGATCGGTGATTTCAATTACTTCTGATCGATGATTTCAATTACTTCTGATCGATGATTTCAACTACTTCTGATCGATGATTTCAATTACTTCTGATCGATGATATCAATTACTTCTTATCGATGATTTCAATTATTTCTGATCGCTTGAAATAAACTTAATTACTAATGAATTATTTCCATTTGCTCTTATCATTGCAGGCCAAGAGCGAAAAACGTGCAACGAAGTGATGCCGCTAATTGTGGCTGCAGTAGCTGTAGTAGATTAAGTGGTCGTGGCTGCATTCATGATGCGACTGGCGAAGTTGACGCACAGCTTTACGCTCAAAAATGCAGCGCAAAAGTGCACGGATCAATCGCATGTCAAGGTTCACAAGGGGAGGGGCAGGGAATACCATAGGGAATCTGACAGGGGGGACGGGGCGAGGGCGCGCAGGCCACTTGTCGTGAACAACTCTAAAACTCATTTCTCAAATGTCTTCCATCAACACTGAAAGGAAAAGATGCTCTAGACTTTAGGAAATCTCATGCAACATTTTACACAATGGTTGAATTGCAAATCTTTTTTCCTTGCATTTGCCGAAGTCTGAATAAAATACATGGAATATCCAAAAATCAATAAAGTCGTGGAAAACTAGTTGCATGAAATTTTTATTAAATAAAAAACAAAAAAAAAACAATTTATACGATTCACAAATGCCGGCAATTTTCTCAAAGTCTAGGGCGTAGTTACCTATATATATGTATATTATTTATCGGACTGTATTTGAATTGAATGTTGTTATTTATTTTGTTGCATACAGCGTCACGGCAGCAGCAGCAGCAACGGTGCGGGGCAGAGCATTAACGGCCTGGCGGCCACAGCAACAGCAGCAACGAGGGGCAGCAGCAGCAGTGGCAACACCAGCTACACCAGCAACAGCAACAACAGCAGCAAGCGCAAGTCGAAGCCAAGGACAAAGTGTTTCGGTGGCACAGTGTTTCGCTGTCGCCTACTGTCGCGGGGGCGGCTCCGCAGCCCCCGCCACAAGTCCGCCCCAAACACCCGCGCAGACACCGGACGAACTGAAGCCCAAGACGCAGATAAAAATTGATTCGCAGACACGTAACGAGCACAAGCAACAACAAGAGCAACAAACAAAATATCAACTACAGCAACAGTTGGATAACGAATTGGAAACGTGTGCCCCGGGGGAGAAAAAGCACTCGCTGGCCGATACGATTGGCACATCGGTCACCACCCCAATATCCCTAAAGACGCTCATAAACGACGTCGACGAGGACTTGGATCAGCATCTGAGCGCCGCTGATATAGCTGCTGCCAGTTTAGCCAGCGGCTTGGTGGCCAGACGCGCTGAACCCGAAACACTCAGTGACGCAAGCGTCTCACCCACCGTGGTGGTGCTGCAGCTGTCCAACACATTGACAGCTAGCACAGCGCCCAGCCTAACGCTGCCAACGGAAGTTGACGAAGACGCAGCGAACAGCAGTCTTACGACAGCAGCAGTGGGAACAGCAGCCCTGTTGTCGTCAATCGCCAGTAGCGTCTCCCCAACGTCGCCGTCGCCCAGCGGCATTTACAGTGTCAACCAGCAGCCAAGCGGCAGCAACAGCAACAACAACAGCAGTAGCGGCGGCGGCGGCGCTGCTGGAGCACCAGCAGCATCATCAGCAGGTACAGCAACAGCAACAGCATCAGGTGCAGCAGCTGCAGCAGCAGCACAGCGTTGCAGCTGTCAGCCGCAGACTTCACCACTGCCGCATATCAAAGAAGAAGAGGAATCTGAGCAGCAACAGCAGCAGCACGCAAACAATCGTCAGTCGTCAAATACGAACAGTAACAGTAAGAACAAGAGCAGTCCCATCAAGGGTCTTGAGGAACCGCTGCCACCCATTACCATTGCTGGCGGCGGCTATTGCGGCAGCTGCGAGAGCGTGCATCACTCGTCGGGCACATCGTCCTCGGCCACAGGAGTCGGCGGCGGCGGTTCGGCGCAGCAAGAATACGTCGGCGCCTCGACGCCATCGCCCCGAATCAAGTTGAAGTTTCGCAAGCCACACAAATCGTGCTGGTCGCGCATTGTACTCGCACCCATTGGCGGCACCGGTGGCACTGGCACTGGTTCCTCGTCGGCAACGGTTATTGGCAGCAATTCGAACGAGACTCTAGCGTCGAGTGGCGGCAGCAGTACCGGTAACACAAATACCAACAATAGCAGCAGCATCAGCGTTGCTGCCCATCATCGCTTGGCCTCATCTTCCGCATCGGCTCTAGCCTCGCATCCCAGCAACTCGCAGCTGTTGCCCACCAGCAAAATGCAGGCCGAACAGGGATCTATTGGTGATCTGCAGAAGTATCACAGCCGCTACCTGAAGAATCGTCGTCACACATTGGCCAACGTTCGGTGAGTAGCCAGAACAATTTTCACATTTGATGACTTACGATTTGTTACCCCAATATTCAAAATAAATTATTTGTATCGATCAATTTCTCTGTTGACGATATCGTATATTGATGAAAATCGATAACAAGAAATAAGTAAAAGCTTTTCCTTAATGGGAATATATCGTGATTATTATATGCTGATCTTCTGTTACAATCGATTAAGAAACAGGAACGAGAAAATCATCACTGGATTGCATATCTAAGTCCTGTATACGCTGTGATAGATAAGGTGTACGGTTGAGGGTATCTCCCAACCGAACAACGAGATCAGGAGGGCACCCAATTAAATTTCGCGATTTTGGTTGCTGTTGAATTTTCAAACTGAGCTCGGCTAGAAAATGGAATCAGTTTTATTTGATTTTTTTTTACATGTTATTAAGTATAATTTTTCTAGTGACATTGCTAGTGAAAATCGATTTAGTTTTGACCAATTGCTGTCAGTTATGAAGCATTTAATTTCGGCGATTTTGAAGATATCATTTTCTAAATTTAATAAAAACATCAAATATTGTTTTACTATCAGTGCTTTGCGGTGTCGCCAGCGTTTGACATTTGGTTTTATTTTTGGCCTTAAGATTAACTTTGGACTGCTCGCAGCTCGGCTGCTGTTAACAAAATAAAAACAACGAAAATGGGGATAAAAAAGAGCATAAGAAGCGAGAAGAGAAAGCCAAAACGCTGGCAAACAACATGAAAATAAATGTTAGACAAACAAACGCCACAAAATATAATTCTTTTATATGTCAATATTTGTACAAATGCGGCGGCGATTGCTTTGAGCCAAACTCGATTTGTGGCAAGCGAGTCAGTTGTACGCATTTGACTACGGACTACGTGGCGTATGCGCAACTGACAACGACTGCACTCAAAAGCTGTGGCCTGCAGCAGCAGCTGCATGCAACGAGCCAAGGAGGCAGCTAATTAGCGCAACTCACAATCTGATCAATTAGCAATTAAGTCAACGGACTTAATCAAGACAGCAAAGTTAAGTGACAAAAACTTTTCTGCCAGTAGATACGCAAATGAAAAACACAAGAAATGAAAACTTTCCCCCAGCGCAGACCACAGCTGATAGTTGGAAACTCATTGGCCATAAAGCATTTTGACCCTGTTGAAGCAGGAATATGCATAATTGAATATGTGTGTGTTCAACAAATGAGCTCAATTGTGAGCCAACTAAATAAAAGCTTAATACATGCTAAATACAATAATTATAATAATATTTCTTTACTTGTTGTTACTTTATTTAATTATTGTGCACATTTAGTTTAAGTTGGTTTTTTGGTTTTGTTCACTTTTGTATAATAATAATAAACTCCTTTCAATTGTTGTTTCTATTTAACCAAGAAAGAGTTGCTTTAAACTCCTTTCAATTGTTGTTTCTATTTAACCAAGAAAGAGTTGCTTTAAATTATTCATAAGACACTTAACTCAATTACATCTTTTACCTTTCATTTACTCTATTTTTTACTTTATCAAAAACAACAATTTAATTAAAAACAACAATTTAATTAAAAACAACAATTTAATTAAAAACAATTAAATATAATGTGTAATTTGTATGCAGACTTTCTGTTGCGAACTTGTGCTCCAGCTCTAAAACTATCTTGATGAAACTTGAACTTGGTTGCTGTGGGATAGGGTTAGGTCAGCCTAACCTGCCTAGACCTGACGGCAAGGAAGGGGAATCTTAGGGTCGTGGATGCCCTTTGAACTCACTCCAGAGTCAAGACTGCTGAGGCTGATTTTAAGTTATTGAACTGCGTGTTGTTCACATGCTGCCAAAAAAGCATTCGGCTGCAAATTCTGCTCGCATTAAAAAGCTATTTCAAAAGGAAGAAGAAGAACGAATGTAGCTAATTGTTGCATATAAACCAGCTTAGTGGTGCATTTAATCGATTATTGCTTAACCGCGTCTTCTATTATTCAAGCTGCGCACGAAGCTTGGCCGAGCTCTGCTTAAGTTACGGTTATTGCGTCTGTTGTTGCGGACGGGTGCGCTGTTGCGTCTGTTGCGTCTGTTGTTGCCTCTGTTGGATGCGTTGTTGCGCCTGTTGGGTCTGTTGTTGCGCCTGTTGCGGCGTCCGCTGTTGCCACCACCGTTGTTGCGCCTACGTGGCCTGCGTGCCCTGATTGGCCTGGGGTTAGTGGGTTGAACGACGACAGGGTCAGAGCCATCGTCAGTGCCATCATCAGTACCGGCATCAACATCGGTGTCAGTGCCTGCATCAACTTCGGTGTCGGAGCCGGTGTCAGAGCCGTCATCAACTACGGGTTCGGCGCCGTCATCAACTACGGGTTCGGAGCCGGTGTCGGAGCCATTGTCGGAGCCAGTGTCTGAGCCGGTGTCGGAGCCAGAGTCTGAGCCGGCGTCGGTGCCATCATCGGCGCCATCATCGGCGCCTTCATCGTCGCCACCGTCAATGGGGGAGCTATCGGCACCTCCATCCGAAGAGCCAGCATCGCCCTCCGCGGCCATGGCCAGCGATATCCATAGGCAGAGACAGGCAAGGAGAAGGAAACGTGCGCTAAACTTCATGGTGTCTTGTATGTTTCGAATGTCAACTGTAAGTTGTCTTTGCTGCTGATGCTGTTGCCACTTTTATAGTCCGTCCTATCTTTGGGGCCAAGCATTAAACGTTTGCTGTACGGTAGACTTCTTATTTGATCAACTTGTGATATCAAAATATGTCGAATAGAACAAAAGACAATCAAATTGCATATAGAAAAACCCCATTCAAGCGACGAAAATAATCAAATTTGTTTGTTTATAGCTGACAGCTGTGTCAAATGGTTCAGCTGTCCGCAAACACAAATATTTATAACAATAATCATAATAGTCGCAAGTGTAGACATGCCAAATTCGTGGAAAATAATATAAAACAAATTCACTGTGTTTTTTCAATTGTTTCTTAAAAATTCGCATTGCGTCATTCAACCCAAAAAACAAAAGAATGCTTCCTTAATAAGCCGCTTAAGAGTCTAAGATTAATAGTTCGATTTTGATCAAGTTTTTGCAAGCTTATTGAAGGTTGCATTTGTAGAACTTGGTCAAAAAGAAAACTCAGCATTTGATCGATCATACTTATGTAAAATGCATGATTTAACAATTTGATCCGTCTTTGCTTTAAATGGAAGCATCAGTTTTTACCTTTCGCATCTCAACTATTCCACTTATTGGATGACTCCCACCAATGAATGATCAGGTCAGTCATCGTGCTGCATAATATCGGTCATAGTATATTAATAACAAGCATATACACCAGCTGCCATTAAGTAAACTAGCCAAAAATGGAAAACAGACCTTCATGGGTCACTGCCTGTGCATGGGCAAAATAACCTGAAGAGACCCATAAATTGGATGTATTTATACACATTCGAAATGTGCAGCTTGCAAGGGAAATGCCCGGCCTGCAGCGACTATATAAAATGTTGCAACCACAGTGAAAGTAGCAACACAGCTACCCCAACAGCACTACAATGCGCATCCTCTGGCTGCTTGGCTTGCTTTCTGCCCTGAACTTGGCTCCGTGCTCAGCCAATCTTGCCTGTGGGTGCAGTACCACAACACCAACAATAACGGAGACAATACCGACCACAACAACAACGGAGACAATACCGACAACAACACCAACGTCGAGGACTATACCAACCACAACACCGACGAGAACTAGGCGAACAACAACACCAACGTGTCCAACAACAACAGAGACAATACCGACAACAACACCAACGACGAGGACCACACCAACCACAACACCAAAGAGAACTAGGCGAACAACAACGCCCACGTGTCGAACAACAACAAGTCCACCACCGACCACAATACCAACGTGTCCAACAACAACGGAAACAATACCGACCACAACACCAACGTGTCCAACAACAACGGAAACAATACCGACAACAACACCAACGACGAGGACCACACCAACCACCTCACCAACCACAACACCAAAGATAACTAGGCGAACAACAACGCCCACGTGTCGAACAACAACAAGTCCACCACCGACCACAACACCAACGTGTCCAACAACAACGGAAACAATACCGACCACAACACCAACGTGTCCAACAACAACGGAAACAATACCGACAACAACACCAACGTGTCAAACAACAACGGAAACAATACCGACCACAACACCAACGTGTCCAACAACAACGGAAACAATACCGACAACAACACCAACGTGTCTAACAACAACGGAAACAATACCGACAACAACACCAACGACGAGGACCACACCAACCACCTCACCAACCACAACACCAAAGATAACTAGGCGAACAACAACGCCCACGTGTCGAACAACAACAAGTCCACCACCGACCACAACACCAACGTGTCAAACAACAACGGAAACAATACCGACCACAACACCAACGTGTCCAACAACAACGGAAACAATACCGACAACAACACCAACGTGTCTAACAACAACGGAAACAATACCGACAACAACACCAACGACGAGGACCACACCAACCACAACACCAAAGAGAACTAGGCGAACAACAACGCCAACGTGTCGAACAACAGCAAGTCCACCACCGACAACAACACCAACGTGTCAAACAACAACGGAAACAATACCGACCACAACACCAACGTGTCCAACAACAACGGAAACAATACCGACAACAACACCAACGACGAGGACTATACCAACCACAACACCAAAGAGAACTAGGCGAACAACAACGCCAACGTGTCGAACAACAGCAAGTCCACCACCGACAACAACACCAACGTGTCCAACAACAACGGAAACAATACCGACCACAACACCAACGTGTCCAACAACAACGGAAATAATACCGACAACAACACCAACGGTGAGGACCATACCAACCACAACACCAAAGAGAACTAGGCGAACAACAACGCCCACGTGTCGAACATCAACAAGTCCACCACCGACAACAACACCAACGTGTCCAACAACAACGGAAACAATACCGACAACAACACCAACGTGTCCAACAACAACGGAAACAATACCGACAACAACACCAACGTGTCCAACAACAACGGAAACAATACCGACCACAACACCAACGTGTCCAACAACAACGGAAACAATACCGACAACAACACCAACGTGTCCAACAACAACGGAAACAATACCGACCACAACACCAACCTGTCCAACAACAACGGAAACAATACCGACAACAACACCAACGGCGACGACTATACCAACCACAACACCAAAGAGAACTAGGCGAACAACAACGCCCACGTGTCGAACAACAGCAAGTCCACCACCGACAACAACACCAAAGTGTGGAACAACAACGAGGACAATACCAACAACGAGGGCAATACCAACCAAAACACCAACGACAACTAGGCGAACAACAACGACAACTAGGCGAACAACAACGACAACTAAGCGAACAACAACGCCAACGTGTCGAACAACAACAAGGCCACCACCGACAACAACACCAAAGTGTGGAACAACAACGAGGACAGTACCAACAACGAGGGCAATACCAACCAAAACACCAACGACAACTAGGCGAACAACAACGACAACTAAGCGAACAACAACGCCCACGTGTCGAACAACAGCAAGTCCACCACCGACAACAACACCAAAGTGTGGAACAGCAACGAGGACAGTACCAACAACGAGGGCAATACCAACCAAAACACCAACGACAACTAGGCGAACAACAACGACGACTAGGCGTACAACATCGACAACGTGTCAAACAGCAAGAAGGCCACCACCGGCAACAACACCAAAGTGTCGTACAACAACGAGGACAATACCAACCAAAACACTAACGACAACTAGGCGACCAACAACGACAACTAGGCGAACAACAACGACAACTAAGCGAACAACAACGCCAACGTGTCGAACAACAACAAGGCCACCACCGACAACAACACCAAAGTGTGGAACAACAACGAGGACAATACCAACAACGAGGGCAATACCAACCAAAACACCAACGACAACTAGGCGAACAACAACGACAACTAGGCGTACAACATCGACAACGTGTCAAACAGCAAGAAGGCCACCACCGGCAACAACACCAAAGTGTCGTACAACAACGAGGACAATACCAACCAAAACACCAACGACAACTAGGCGACCAACAACGACAACTAGGCGAACAACAACGACAACTAGGCGAACAACAACGCCAACGTGTCGAACAACAACAAGGCCACCACCGACAACAACATCAAAGTGTGGAACAACAACGAGGACAATACCAACAACGAGGGCAATACCAACCAAAACACTAACGACAACTAGGCGACCAACAACGACAACTAGGCGAACAACAACGACAACTAAGCGAACAACAACAAGGCCACCACCGACAACAACACCAAAGTGTGGAACAACAACGAGGACAATACCAACAACGAGGGCAATACCAACCAAAACACTAACGACAACTAGGCGACCAACAACGACAACTAGGCGAACAACAACGACAACTAAGCGAACAACAACAAGGCCACCACCGACAACAACACCAAAGTGTGGAACAACAACGAGGACAATACCAACAACGAGGGCAATACCAACCAAAACACCAACGACAACTAGGCGAACAACAACGACGACTAGGCGACCAACAACGACAAAGTGTCAAACAGCAAGAAGGCCACCACCGGCAACAACACCAAAGTGTCGTACAACAACGAGGACAGTACCAACCAAAACACCAACGACAACTAGGCGACCAACAACGACAACTAGGCGAACAACAACGACAACTAGGCGACCAACAATGACAAAGTGTCAAACAGCAAGAAGGCCACCACCGACAACAACACCAAAGTGTCAAACAACAAAGAGAGCGAGTGCAACAACCAAAACAACCAATTGCCAGCTAAATCCAAATAGTCCAAAATGTACAAAAACACATAAGCCACGTAGTCCGCCTAAAAAAATCCGTTCCCAAACCAAGGAAACCTGCTAAAAATTGAAGTCCGCCAGCACCATCTTAACATTATTTCTGACCTGATATAGGAATTTGAACTGGTACCGCGCAATTGGAAATAGTTATTGGAAATCGTCTTAGAATTAATTGTGTTATTATTATTTAATTGTTGATTTAATGATTTAATTGTTGTATACTTGCTAAATTGTTTTAAATGGTTTTGGTTGCACTGTTAATACAGCTATATATATATACTTGCAAAAGATTTTCGTTGAATTTTCTGAATCTTTGTCGAGCAATTAGCTAAATCGGGAAAGAAATTACATAAGTTGCATCAATTTTAATCTTAGAATTGGCGGATTGAACATTGAAGCTCTTCGTTTTCTTCAAGACTGCTTGAAGATGTCGGATGCCATTTGTCGAATGGTTCTCAAAATTTTTAACTTTATTTAGCAAGTCAAATGTCTATATATCTATAAATCTGTCTCAGATATAAATGGGAAACAGATTTGGATTTTTGCAAATAACTCGAATTAATTGCATTTAATATTTGTTTGCATGTTTGAATTAAAATCATATATTTAGATCTGTGATCTATACTTACATATATGTAAATGTATATATCTGCAGTCGCATAATTTTTCAAATTCATTCTTTTTTGTATTATTGCTTTTTTTGCATAATATTTGAAGTGTTTGTGAAGTTGCGCAACTGGAAGTCTGTTGCCTGCTGAAGTCTGCCGTCCCATATGCGATTCCGAATTAAAATCAATTTTCACGCCAAATTGGAGACGTCAAGCGAACAATATGCACTCTGAATAATGCGTGGACAATTTGATTTACATAATTCCCATTGATGGCAATCAACTGTTGCGCATTCTCCCACCCTTTGCGCAGGCCAGCTTTATCGGAATCCTAACCCAAGTTAGAGCTCCAAACTCGAACCCTTTTTTGAAGCACTTTTGTCACATTTCCGCTAAGCTGCTCTGAGGTCTGCCTTCCACACAATAACGCACCCCGTTCCCACTTCCCCATCCCCTTATCCTTCCACACCTTCGCTCAAGCAGCGTTTTTGCTCGGCTCATTTGGGGTCCTTGACAATAATTTACGCTTGAATGACGCTTCGTTATTGCTAGTCATTGAACTTTAGCAAATGTGGGCGTGTACAATCGAAGGGCGTGAGAGTGTGTGGGTATGTATCCACGTAAGTGTGAATGCGCATGTGTGAGTGTGTGTGTGTGTGTGTGTGCGTGTGTGTGTGCTGCTGGACAAGTCGGGCTTTAATGCGATGCGAGCGAATAAGTATTTGCCTTGTATTTATAGCTGCACCTTCTGATGGCTTCTTCGATTTTCTCAGCGCAAAAATAACTCTTGCGTTTAATCAATAAAAAAGGAAAAATAATAATAAAGCGAAAACTTTTTAAGCCCATTCGCAGCCAGCACCAAAAGAGCTTGAACAAATATCAGAGCTTCTTTAAATTAATAATATAAACAACCGGGAGAAGTCTGAAATTCAACGTCTGTTGAGTTGTCTGGCATATTGGCATGTGTCACAAATTATTTAAGGGACTGCTTTAACCAGGCACCTAAAGAATATGCTATAAATATATAGATGTTAAAAATATTAATATTTTAAATTGGATAAAATATGGCTATTTTCCAATTTGTACGGAGAGAGGAAAATTAGTTCTTCGAACACATTTTCATATACATACGTTGATGTATGAATATCAGCTGTTCCAAAGGAAAATAGTTAAGGCCCCTACTGCTTTTTTTTTTTTTTTGATGTAGCAATTTAATTTAATATTAATCAACCTACTGAAAGGTTATAAAATATTGTTTTGAAAATATACATAATGACAGCGGATTTAAATCAATAACATAAACAAATAATTGGTATTAACATGTTACAATATTACGTAACATCAATTTAACATTAAATGTAACATTTGCAGAACACTAATAAGAAAATAGGAAAATATTAACGCCCAACTGTCCAGAGATCGCTGGTGTGGAGGCGCTTTAAGCGTCTGCGGGTTGAATTCGACCCTAGTGAGCAGGCCAATGGGTTGACATGGTTATGCAACCGGTCATTGTAACGACTTGTATGTCGGTTTATTTGACTAATGACTGACGGTACACAGAAGTCGTTGTGCAACGTCATATTGCTCACATAGGGTGGAGCACCAGAGATGTGTCTTAGGACCTTGTTCTGCAAGACTTGAATTTGATTAATCCACGATTTTGCTACTGTGCCCCAAAATGGAATCCCATATGTCCATGTGGGCACGATGATGCTCCTGTACACCAGCAGCTTGTTGCTCAAGCTGAGTTTGCTGGATGACTTCAGCAACCAGTTGAGTTTCACCCTCTTGGATCTACACGCTGCTGCGGTGATCTGTATGTGTTTGCGCCAAGTAAGTTTCCTGTCCAGAGACATACTCCTGAGGTATGACCGTGCTGTTGAGTCAGACGGTTGGACAGTTACCACTCCTGAGCGTAAACGTACAGCTCTGAGACTTGTTCTCATTGACGCAGATGTTCCACAGGTTGGCCTAGGTACTAAAACCATCCAAGAACCTTTGCGTAACTGCTGCTGCTCTTCAAGCAGTGGAGGACTTGGCAAGGAAGCCTGTTTGCTTGCCAGCAATTTTGGCTAGCGGGCGCACATGTGTGTTAGTGAGTGGGTGTGTGGGTACTATGAGAGGGGGGAGTGGCATCGTGGCTATACATTTCTAAGTTCTCAACGGAGAATTTTATTTGATTGAAGAATAATTGAACATAACCCAACATGAATTTATATTAATTGAAGCATCATTTTTCTTTTCATTTTCCTCTCTGATGATTGCAAGCCTCTTTGCCACCTTATCTTTCTTTGTTGGCTTGCATCTTTGCCTTTTTTTGCATCTAAGTTAGAATTGTTAATGATTATATCAAACGGTAAATTACTCACAATGGTGACTTACTTTTTCGATCTTTATATAAAAGTAAATAACGAGAAATAACATAATTAGAAGCGTTGTAGTGAGAAACCAATTCCAGTTCGGATCAATTCCTTTGACAGTCATAACAGTTTCCATGGCATTTGAAGGATTGAGAAACTTCCTTATCTTGAATATAATTTGGAGTGCCCAATTCTCAGGAGTGGGGACATCACTTCTTTAACATCAACTCGGTCGGCCACCATCTTAATGGAAATGGGCATTTTGCTAAAATTGTTGGTTCTTAAAATATTTTTTATATCTTCTCAGTAATACTATTACAGTTATACTAAGTTATGTGTAACTCAATGATTCATTGCCTACTTTGTTTAATAAGCGCCGTCGAAAGCACAATATTCAAAAATTCAAAAACGAACAATTTCGAACAATTTCGAAGCCACGCCGACAAATCGAAGTCCATTAATTAAAAAACTGACTGGTGCAAGCTGAAACTAAAATATTTTTCTGCTTTTTAGCTATAGTCTGTTTTCGACTTTAAAGAACTTCAGTAACTTTCTCAAATTAAATTGTTTCCAATTTACTTATTGTTTCTTGAATTTATTTTTCGCTGGCACTAAGTCAAGTTCTGTCGGTATTTGAAATATGTTCGAGAATTTGTATTTATTCGCATGCCCGAACTGAAGTTATCGGCTTGCGACAAACGCGTACAAATTCAAACATACATTCACATGCACTCGCATAATTACATATACAGATAATGACTAAGCCTGCTGATAGCAATGAGATCAATATGATAATACGGTTTCCACAATGACTTTGACGTTTCTTGTCCAATCTTTACGATTGCTATTTTTGCATACTAATAGAAAACCACTATTTGTAAACTGTGGCTTTTATTGCTATCAGAGATGGAAATGTATCGATATTCCAGAAACGGATGCAGGTATCAATAAAATGAAATAAACGTGATCTGTCCGGAATATACAAGAACTTATATTACAAATTGGGGATTCTTCTTTCTGCCTGTTGTACACATTTGCACACACAAATTATGCCCATTTTTAATTCAACGCTTTGAATTGATATTAGCTTAAAGCCCAACGAAAGCTGGTAAAATGTTGAGTAGCTGCGACACATTCTCAAGAAAACGAAGGGAACATTGCTAAAAACATTTTCATTTCGCATTTTTGAAAGCTCATCAGCTGTCAGCTTTCTGCTTAAGCTTAATTTTGTATGAAAGCTATTTCGAAAGAACTTTCCTATCACAGCCTTGATCCCCCCAATGTGCAAAAGCCAGTACATGAACCCAAATGGAAAGCATAAAGCTTGCGCAACTTTCACCACACGGCAAAGCTCTGCGCTGCTGCCGTTGAGCAAACAGAGGCGGACCACGCTGCGTATGTGCTATTTTGCAACCATATAAGGCAATTGCTTTGGCTCTAGCTAACCAGCTGGAATGAACCGCATGAAAGGCTTTCAATATGAATAAATACAAAATTGAAATAAATAAAATGTTGTAATAAATGTCTTGTTTAACCTAGGTAAATTAATTGGAATTTGAACAAAATGCATCTGGCATTTATTGATCAAATCTAGTAAACATGTTTTAAACTGACAACTCTACATTATGCATTAATTAAACTCGTAATTCAATGAGCAAGTTTTTAGCCCCTCTATTTGATTAGTTACAAAATAAGCATTTAACAACTCAACAATCTCAGTCTTCTCAGCAGTTAACAACTTAATAAACAAACTTTCGCCTTCTCTTTAACTATTAAGTTTATCTCTTTGATATTTTTTCCTTTGACTAATAACACATTGTTTTTTCTTCTTTTTCTTTTTACTTACAGGTAAGTTTGCAACTTCATCAGCTGGAAGTGTAGTTAAGAAACCGTAAATAAGAGTCGTAAGTTAAGGTTTAGCTCTAAACGATGTGAGTGGCATGCGCCAGTAAACATGTCGAGATTCACTTGCTTACAGTAAAGTGCGCCTTGGCCATTATTCGTTCGATGGGTCTGAAGGACCCCGAAGAGGGAGGGCATGGGCAACAACAATTTTATTAAGCTAGGCCAGTCGAGTGGGCCAACCTAATAGACCCTTAGTTCATTACGCGCGACTTCATTATACGAAATGTCGGCGGAATGATTAAGCCATTTTGACTGTTGCAGCTGTTATTATACTTTTGGCAGTGCAATTTGTATGCATTTGGCGAGCCAGAGAGCAACCGGAAACGGGTTCAATCATGTTCATGTGCGAGTGACATTGCAATTATCCGTCTATCAATAACATCCTTGCTATCTCCTGTCTGTTCGCGCAACAAACTTACAGTTAACTCCAAAGCCAAACTGCCGGGTGCAATATGCATTTCAAGTCGCAGATGAAATTCCGATGAAATTGGTTTGCTTTGACTCAAAGCAAACCTCAAGGAATGTGCACCGCTTGACAGCTGAACATATGCAAATAATAAATATAAATAATAATTAAAAATAACAAACTTACATCATGACAAAAGTGCTCTTGACTATAACTCTACGTCAAATAAGCAAATATAATTAATTTTTATATTTTTTAATTTTAAAATTCTGTTTTCTCGTGCTTACCACACAACATTTAAATGCAGGTGCTATTCATAATGACTTTTTCACACATAATTCATAGAAGAACATTCATTACAATATCGAATCATATATCAATCTGAATGATTCAAGTAAAAGAAATAACTTATAAGGTCGTGATTATTTTTATATTTACACTCGCGTTGCATCATTTAATTGGGCCTAGCATGTTCTCAGAGTGAGTCCATTTGAATGCGAACTGAGTCCAAGGTTAAAGCCACTTCTGCGGCCCCAATGAAAACTCACAAGTGTAACATTTGTTTAAGTGTTGTTGCTGCCAGTTGTTTGGCTAATTAGTTAATCGGCTTCTGTTTTTCTTTGTAGTTGCATTTCAACTCTATAAGTATGACTGACTATGACTGTATGAATGCACATATGTGGGGCCGAAAACACTTGCACAAACGCCCCATAGACTGAGCATACATCAAATATTGCTCTAATTTAGATGATGAAACGCGTTTGCCTAAAGTACTCGTATATATATATATATATATAGCGCACATGGGATATAGAACGGAATAGACTATGGATACTGTGTATAGAGACACAATTAACACAGATTGTTGGTAAATTGAAACAAAAACAAAAAACAAACTCCATTGCAGAGACAATATGCGTTCCTTTTTTTATGTGGCTTTGTGCTGCTTAACAACTCGCCAACAACTCCATGGGGAGTCGTCGAGTGCCACTGTTGATAAATGTTTGCAAATGTTTGTAAATCATACGCCGCATTGCACGAACCGTTTCGGCACAAAATAAAATGCTAAGCCCCGAGCTGCATCATCACCTTATCGGCCATTGTTGTCTAACATTTCTATAAATGATGCGTGCCTGGGATTTGGTGCCGCCACCGAGGGCTGCTGCTGCGGCAGCGAGTGCTTCGTACTTGCCGCAGCCACACATCATTAATGTCGCCACTTAGCCAAAATGTAAGAACAGCCAACATGTTGGCTGGAAGCACACTACTTACCAACATGTTGGCTTGCCAAAAAACGATAATTTTTCACTTTCCCTTTGTTTTCGCTCCTTTCGGCAATTCCCGTTGCTTTGTTCTTGAACTTCAACTGCATTTTGGCACTTGAACATACTTGAATACAATTTTACATGAATTGAAATTTCATTGATCAAATTGAAATCCACATGCCAAAATATTAAGCAGTGTGGTCTTGCGGCTTTTAATAACTGTTCTTTTTTTTATTCGTTTGCCAGCTCGTTGTAACATGCTGGTTGGCAACAAATCGCAGCTGTTTATTTGCTTCTTCTGTTTGCTTGTCCTTGGCCATTTCCCACTGTTTGCCGTTGACTACCAATTTAGTGCTGCAGCCGAACGAAGAAGAACCCATTCGCAGGGAAGGGTATGATGCATTTGTGCTTAAGTATGTAACAGGCAGACTTCAAATTGAGAATATATATATATATATACGATATACGCAGATCAAGGCATTTTAAATCGAGAACTTATATCAATTGAAAAATATAACTCTGTAATTGAATAAGAATATGTTCTGAAAAAAAAAATATTTTGACCATAAGAAAATTGTAGCAATAACTAGAAAAATATGTCAGCTTTTAAAAATGTCTTAAACTTTTTTCAGAAATATGTTTCTGAATAATAGAAAATATTTCAAAACAGAAGAAACGCTAATGAATTTTATGAACTATCTAAAGTGTTTGAAAATGTGAAATATTTATATATATATAATAATATAAAAACTAAATCAAAAATGCTATATTATAGAGTTCTTCTCTTAAGTCCGAAAACTAGACATATTTTTTTCAAAATCTTAGGAAGCTCTATCCCGGAATTTAGAAGAGAAAAACTATTGTTAAAGTGCAGTGCGATATTTTTCTCAGCAAATATGTGTCTAAGACATAGAAGACTTAAATTAAATGATGATTTGCATTCAGGGTGTCTTCCAGTTGAGTTTTCTCAATTTATTACTTGTTTTCGTGGCGAATCGGCCACTGCCAAAGAACCAAAATGCCGAGAAACTGAAGCCCGAGCTGCAGTTGGTGCACTTTTACTGCTCGGCGTTTTTGTACAAATTTTGCTCGCAACATGTTGAAAGCGAACGTTAAGCGAACGAACCGTCGCCGAGTTGCGCATTGTTGTCGTCGTCGTTGTCTTTGTTTGGTCGTCGTTAGCCACGAACCGATGCCGCATGTCAGTTGCGTATCAAACGTCTAGCGTGAAGGTTTAGCCAGCAGCAGCAGCAGCGACTAAAGAATCTAAAAAGCGAAACCGGCGGCAGCCACAGCAGCCACAGCTAACTTGCAGCAGTGTCCGCACGTGTCCACAGCAGCAGCAGCAGCAGCAAAATAACCATCGACAATTGCAAGCAGCATAAGACGCAGAACAACAAGCAACATATGTAACAACAACAACAACCACAACAACCACAACCACAACAACCACAACAACAACCACAACTACAGCAACATCGCGCGCGTGTGTAGAGTCGAGTTTTGTGCTATTCCTAGCATCTATTTTTGACTGCTAGTAGATGATTTTTCTGTAGTTTTTTTGATTCCATGCTAATTTCGATTTTTTCATTGTTTTTTTTTCTGTTGTGCATGTGTCGCGTGTTGAGTACCGAAGGTGCTCTAAAAATGATATCAAAGTGCCCAGCCCTGGAAACGTGATGTGTGTAAAAAAAAGAAAAGTCGAGCGACTCTCACAGATTCTATCCGCTGGCAATTAGTGCAACATGAAAAGCAGCACTGACAACAACGTTGAACTGAACTTGTTGCAGGGCACAGAATCCATAGCCCAAAAAATGCGGCACAAAGTTAACATTTTTGCTGAATGTGTGTGTGTGTGTGTGTGTGTGTGTGTTATATTTTTTGCTGTTTACTTTTTTTTAGCCGTATATGAAGAATGTGACCCATATAAGGTTGTTGCAGACTTTGTCGACTAGAGACAGTGACAGAAAGACAGACAGAGAAGCAAAGAGAATAAATACATAGAAATGTTGAGCAGAAAGTAGCTGTGCCACTCAGAGGCAGAGGCAGAGGCAGAGGCAGGCGTGGGCAGCGTCCCTCGTTTCAGTCAATTTCCCATTTATTGCGACAAATTAATCGCTTTTATTGATTGTTCTTGTTTGTTTAGCATAAATTTTAAGCCGCCTGCGCCGGAAAATCAAGCTACATTGGGCCAGTAATTTATTGTAGAGTGGTGGGAGGAAAGTTTGTTGGCACAACGCGCATTATCGCAATGATCTACATTGAAATGAAGCGAAGTGCGGTCAGGTGGTGGCCACCTTACAGATAAGCAAAAATATCAAATTAATCACAATGATTAATGCTAACCGCTGGAATTTAACAGTGACACAAAAACAAGAAAAACTTACAGTCATCACACCATTTACGTTGCCGACTGATCTTTTAAAGGCTGTCCACGTCCAAGACGGCATGCGTCATCAAAATAAAGAAATGAATCAAAATCAAATTGAATTCGCATACCGGCAATGATTGGTTCATATCACTTGCTATCAATTAGCGCTATAAACGCGTCAATTCTATTGAATCGGCAAGGCAATACAACACTCCCCCTCCCCCCCCTCCCCTATCTGCCACATAATAGGAGAAGAGGGTGGGCAACCAGTGGTAACCAGAGTAGCCAGAGTTTGCACCGTATTTGTTTTTTGAGTGGGGGCTGCTTCTCACCTCCTCTCTTAATTTGACCCAGGGCAGGCAGGAATGCGGCCGACTGTCTAAGAATTTTTGGCAACAATCAAAATTATTGGACGACCACCAATACGAAAAAGAAATAAAGAAGCGCACAGCACACACATCATCATAAAAACCAAAAAAAAAAAAAAAACCAAAAAAAAAACAACGACAATGTCTACCAAAAATTAGCACATTTTTATGTTCGGTGGGCAGCTGAAGCAATTTAAAAATATTCATCAAGCGACTTGCGTGATTTGAATAATGACTAATGAACGATTTGCAGAATGCCCTGCCAAAAAAAAAAACCATATAAATATAGATGTTGAAAGTGTAGACTTTGCAAATTCCAAGTTTTGTTCAAGTTAGTCTCTCTATGCCAATATCATTATGAGCAATGTGACAAAGCAGGCGAAGGCAGGATGGTATACCTATTTGTTGGGTTAGGGTATGCCTGAAAATTGTCTCAGAGAATTCATCAAGTTGACCATTTTCGGCTTTTTGTTAAATGTTTTGGGTTTTTGCGGCTATGTTAAGTGCTCGTGTCGTATAAGTAGCACATGCCGCAGTGCAACTAAGTGCGGGTAGTTGCATGGATACAAGAGTCTCCATCTGTCTGTATTTGTGTGTGTGTATGCTTGCACGTGTGTGTGTGTGTGTGTGTGAGTGTGTAGCTGGGCTTGGGCTTAAAAATTCATTTTGGTGGCCATTTGATGTGAAACTTATTTATTTATAAAACACACAGAACGCGCAGTCGAGTGTATGAATTCTGTGCTCTGTGACAACGAAGACAAGCGACAAATTTAACGATAAAAATGAAAATAAAAATAGACCTAAACCAAAACCAAAACCAAAACCAAAAGCAATCGCAAACAGCGACCGAGCTGTTGCTGGCCAGAAAGCCAGCCACAGTCGCAAAGGTGCAAAACAAGGACATGAAATATTTAAAGAAAAATTTGAATGCTCCAAAGGAAGAAGCTCAATAAATGAGACTAGTAACATACTAGTAATAATAATAATAATAATAATAATAATAATAATAATAGTAAAACTATGGAAGTGTATTATTTTCCTTTTGTGCATTTTTGTTTGTGTGTATTAAACTTTCATCTTTGTTTTCTACTCTTTGCGCGTTAATACCAAACAGTTTTGGACGCTTTTTCCACAAAAATAAACACACACATATATATATATATATATATATATATAAACATATATATAAATGTAAAAAAAAGAACTGAAACACGCACCATACGTAAAAAGAAACACAAAAATCAAAAGCTAAAAGCAATTAAAAACGAAACAAATTGTGCCGTAAGTCAAGTTGGGGGCACTCGCCCAACTTAAACACCACACCAACACCACCACCACCACCACCAACAAGAACAACAAATATCCCACCAGCAACAATAACCTGAACAACAAAAAAAAAAACAACAACAACAACAAAAAAAAAACACATTGTAAACGCATCGTAACCGTAAGCGAAAGGTTCGCAACAGGAAGAGCACAAGGAACCGCAACACAAAAGGTAATTTGACGGCGACGACTAACAAACAAACAAATAATTTAATTACATTTTTAACAATTATTGTTAAACTGCGAAACTGAAACTCAAACTCAAACTCAAACTTAAACTCAAACTCAAACTCAAACTCAAACATTTAAATGTTTCCAAATCTCGCCTATGTTGAGGACATAGTATATCAAGTTGTGCATCCGCCGCGTGTGCGCCTCATTTAGAGAACATGAGAGGAGCAGTTAGCAAGTGTTAACTGATCTCGTTTAGGGTTTTTAGTGCGCACTTGGCTGCTAATCTAATTCGATTAGCTGTTTAATTACTCGCAAGCATTCTATTGTACAAAAGCGAAAGTCGAACTTTTATTGCATTTTACGTGCATTCGAATGCATTCGCGAATGCCTTACTATTATCGGCATGTTGAAACTTTAATTTTAAATTAAATAAATTAAATTAGGCGAATAATTAATACATATATATATATATATATATGGCAACTATTGGGGCGGTAAATATTATATATATACGACTGCTAAGACATGGGTTAATCAAGCCAATCATTATTCGCTCTTATAGATGGATCAGCCTGTTCCCAATATAAGATAATAAAGTGTTTAACACATTTCTTAGCTACTATATTCGACTTTATTTAGACTTTCGTTTAATCTGTTAAAAGGTTCATTTTTGTCAAACAAAAGCATTTCCCAATCAAATTTTCTCTCATTAAGCTGATAGACGATAGACAAGTAATCGCAATTAGATTAATGCAGACATTTATTCTGCATTTCATTGAATTAAATGGCAATACATCCATCTATTTGCTGCTGCTGTTGCTGTTGATGGTGTGGCATGAATGCCTTGCAACAGTCAAGGCACAGTGTCGCACAGAAGTGAGTGTACCTGGTATTTCTGGTTTCGGGTTAGTAGAAATGCGACACGTTTCACAATCGTATCGCTGGCTGCTTAAAGCCGTTTAGGACCATTGAGCGGCGGGTCTTATTCAGCTAGCGACGATAAGATAACATATATGTACCATTGTTTGTTCGATTGTAATAAGTGCTGCGTGTCTCTGCTCGAATCACACAAAAATAAAAACAATAACAATGAAAAAAAAAAAAAATATAAAAAAAATCGACTACAAGTTGTGTACATGGCTAATGCTTGTACGATATATGTTTGATATACATATGTACCCATGTACATACATATATATCAAATCTGCGATTGACGTATGCAGCAATTAATGGGCGACATTGCGGCTGTGAAGCACACTTTTATTGTAAACATCCACCTTGACCCTCTCCCACTCTCTCTCTCTCTCTCTCGCCTCTCTCTCTCTCTCTCTCTCTCTCTCTCTGAGAACATGGCAGAGATTCGAACGTCTTGATAAGTGCACAACATACGTATTTGTGTGTGAATGTGTGTCGCTTGTGATAAGATTGAGATAAAGCGTGTGCTTTTTAAATATTTGCCACATTTGGCTAAATATAGCCAATGGCCAAGGTGTGTCCACACTTTTCGACATGACGATGTCAATCGCCTCCAGCCAAAATTGTGGCTGCCAAATGCCAGCGGTTTCCGAGACGCCTACCACTCGTCTGTCAAGTGGTTGGCACTTCAACGGCACTTAAAGGATTTGCATTTACACAGTGTCAATTACTGTTGTACAATTTAAGCCCAACTCTTTACCCTCCTCTTCCCGTTTGGGCCTTTTCTTTGCACATTATATATATATATATATATATGATATATAGCATATTGCACTGATTGGCAAATTGCAACACTCTTGTTGACATTCTCTCAGATTTTGTCATAGCAAATTGCGCAAAGTGGCCCAGACGCTTAAAATTGTTAGTGGCTGTGGACGGTTTTGTGGGTGGTTGGCAAATGGCCACTTTGTATTGATTTTTACATGAGGCACATGTGCCTTAAGGCCAATTGAAATTTAAATGGAAAAGTAAACTTCCACTAAGCAGCCTGACTCCCTATCTACGAGTATATATGTATATATATGAAGAGGATGAAGACTTGACTTGATTGGTTAATAGGAAATGTAAGCATGCAGCTGCATCAAATTCGAAATTGCTTCATTTGACTTGTAGCTGCAAGTGAATCCATTCATCGGCATTCTGCACCCGATTTCCTGTTAAGGCAACATGCATCTCAGGTGTTAACTCTCTCATTGTTGTACTTGACTACATTCATATTTATATGCATTTATTTATAGCTAAGTAAATAGTTGGATTTTTGTTGGCTGAGTCATAGCATCTGCCATTCGCTAAGTATTCATAAATACACTCAAGTGGTATTTCAACGTGTTCGAATATATTTATTTTAAATATACTCACATTTTGTTGCTCTATTTATTTTCAGAAATTTATGCATTCTCTAGCCAACAATTGTATGCATTTATTCAACATAAAGTTCTGAATATCGAGTGAATATTCTTAGCGCAATTTCGAATGCGCCACCCTAATGCCAATCATCTGTCTTGCCACTTTGCAAGCGGCATGCACTTTGTATTTGCCACTTTGCATTTCGATCAACAAGCAAGTTAGCACTCTAGTTGAGTGTTCTAGTTCATCCATTTTCAGTATTTTCCTCGACATATCCAATTAATGTTTCATTTTGTGCTTGCACCCGGTGGGTCACTAATTACAAATTGAATTCATCACATTTAGCGACGTGCATTGAAATCCATTTTGTCATGCGGTCGCTGTTTGTAAAATAATTTTCACATTTTCCATTTGGTTACCAATTTGGTGAAATGGTTTGTTGATGCTGTCCTGTGGCAGCACTCAATAAATTGGCTTTGGCCATTTGAACTTCAACTTGACACAAATTGTGGACATTAATTTGCTATTAGCACGCTAAAACAGCAATAACAATTATAATGACAACAACAATGAATGACGATGGACAGGTTGCCAGCTTAGATTTGCGTCTTAATTCGAAGTTTTTATTTTTTGCGTTTTGTTTTCTATGCAAATTGTTTGCTAAACTGGGCCTGAAACAACATAGCGCATAAATAATCAATATGTGACTGACAGTGTCTGTCTGTGTGTGTGTGTGTGTGTGTCGTGGGAACGTTTATGGCTGCCATTTTGTATTGAATGAGTTTATGCAACATGCCAAAATGTGATGGGCGCATATTGATTGATAAGTCTGACAGCCAAGTGGCTTTATCAGTAGCACAAATGCCAAAATCTATTCATTATTTGTCGGCCTCGACTTCTCCATTTAATTACAACAACTTTGTAACACTTGTATTAGATGGATTAAAGTTGGGTGTGTGTGTGTGTGTGTGAGTGTGTGTGTATGGATTTCGTTGTATTCACATATATTTATGTGTTTTTTTAGAATAATGTGCTGCTTGTGAAACAAAGTTGTGAGATAAAGTTGGAACTGCAATCGCGTAAGCCAACTAAGCCAAGATTCCCTATTCGAGTATATTTCATCATGAAATAAGTGCAAAGGAAAAGCCACAGGCACCCATACACCCACAAGACCACACACCCGACAAACCCACACTCACCGAGGCGACACACAAACCTGCAGCTCCAGAATAAATGAAATATTGCGTATACGCAAAATTACTTCACAAGTGGCAAAAGCTTAAACACAAACCGAATGCTAAAAAGATTGTCAACCCACCAAAGTTCACAACGAACTTTTATTGCACTTGAAGACCCCAGTTTGGATAAGAAAAAAAACTACTCACTATATTATTTATGGGTTGAAATCGCCTGACAGCTCGTTGAGAAATCCAATTTGAAAATCTGAGAATAGGAAAACATTTGATTTTCCATGATGCAAATGGTCCATCCATTAAGCTAGTTAAGAACATTTTTAAAGCGTTAATTTAACAAAATGAAAACAAAAAGTAAATAGTATTAGTAAATAAATGATAACATTCTTAAAATATCTGAATGACCAATTCGTGCGAAGCAATCATATTGAATTAGAAGCAGCAATTTAGCATAATATAGTTTTAAGCACCTTTTGATTTTGAAAAGAGAAATTTCCACCTAATGAAAATAAACCTACAAATAAATGTATGTAAAGAGAGAGAAAAAGAGAGTGAGAGAGATAAAGACACATGAAATAGATTATGGAGCTGAGAAGAGTAAGTGAGGCTTATCGACTGGTAATTTCATAGCCAGCCCTACGAAGCCAGTTGCCAGCCACAAAGCGTAATTGAATGCGCCGAGCACTTCTCAAGGGCCAGGCGAAAGAGTACTCTATGAATAACCCAAGCACATTAGCAAACTGTAATGGCCTCACAGTAAGCGTATTTCCTAAGGCCATTTTGGGGGAGTTGCGGATGCGGCCTGCTTTATGTTGACAGAGATTATGTGACAATAAGCTTAGATAATACATTTGTGGCAAAAGATAGTGGAGAGTGGAGAGTGGTGTAGAGGGAATGACACAAATGCTGTTGCGCTCTGTTGCCTGCCTTTGCTTCTACTTCTGCTGCTGCTGCTTCTGCTTCTGCTTCTACTTCTGCTGCTGCTGCTTCTGCTTCTGCTTCTGCTTCTGCCTTTGCTTCTTCTGTTTTTGTTACTGCCCTTGCTGCTGACGTCGGCAGCGAGCAGCCAGCAGCGAACAGCGGGCATCGAGCAGCTGTCAATTGTGTAAATATTTTGTGCCAAAAGTACAAATAGAAATGCTGTCGATAAATCGAAGCACATGACCCACCCGCCGTGCATTAACAGCTGGGACTTGTATGTTGAAGATTGTATATTGTATATTGTATATTGTATATTGTATACTGTATATTGTTTACTGTGTATATTGTGTATTGCATATTGTATATTGTATATTATATATTGTGTTTTAATTTGAAAACAAACAACACATTGAGTGCTGCTGGACTTGTCTGTCAGCCTCAGCATTGATAATGTCACACATGTATTGGAAATACGATTGTCTGTCCACAGTTCAGATATATAGCTTAATTGTACTGACTGCTCATGTCGTGCCTCTTGACATTTACAGCTGTTGATAATTCTGCTCACAATGGTTGATGCATTTCAAATGCATGCAACAATTCTGACTTACATGTTCATTAATTTTCTGACCACCTGCACCAATCAGAACTTGCTGTCTGTCTCCAACTCATTATCTCACATTTTCTCTCTGATTTTCCTATTGGTCGATTATTTATTGATTTTGCATCTCCTTCTATGTGTGCTTCCCTCTCTCTGTCGCACATTGCATATGCAAATGTAATAACAACAGTCTCAAAATACAGAAATTTAAATTTGCTAGTCGAAATTCGCAACGCTTTTTGTGCACTAATAATGTGCATTTTCCGAAGACGTATCACATATCAATACTAATGAGCAACTAGTATTCGAGCACACAAATATGCACAAATTTACATTAATATTAACATTATGCTGGAAATGTAAATACAGATTGAGAACAATATGTTTAAGATTACTCAGTTTGATTGCAGCATTCCTGATAGATTCGATACATACTTGGACACAATCAAAGTTCACATGGTGATTAACGATTTTGCTGCTACAAGATTGTTGCTGTGCTTCCAACCAGTTCCAAACAGCTCGGCTTAAATATTGAAAATCGATGAGTCAATTTGGTTGTGCTGCATGGCTGCATGGCTGCTTGGTTGGGTGGATGGTTGGGTGGTTGGATGGTTGGTTTGTTGGTGGTTCTTGTTGGCTCTTGTTGGTTGTACTTGTGATTGTGGAGCATGTAAATGCTAAGCTATTTCTTGTTATTTCCATCTTGTTTCGTGTGTGTGTGTGTGTGTTTGTGTGTGTGCAAGCAGCAAATTCTTTTTCCATTTGAAAACTGCTGCCATTTCCTTACGCTTATGAAAAGCAACTTGAAGCCAAACAAACAAATTCAATTATTTGATGTAATTCAAGACGACGACAACACAGCGTCGTATACAGCAATTTCAAGTACATTTTCATCGTTGTCGCCAAAGTGGAAAACTGTGGAAAGAGAGCTTGCAATTTGCTTTTAAAACCATTGAGTTGAGCGTGTGAAAACCATTTCAGTTGATTTATCATTTGCATGAATCGATCTGATTCACAATGTTTTTCTTTTTTTTCAAAAAAAAATAATCTGCCCACACACACACACATGTAATCCACATATATATATTTTTTTATTGCTGATGTTCCGTTATAAACCTGGGAGCACTCCCCTTAATCCAATTAATGTTTGCAATCTTTCCTTGTAATTGATATTTTAATTGATGAATTGAATTACAAACGAAAGGAAAAAAAATGATAACAAAAACATGGACAATATCGGAATAATCTGTGCTATTTATTCATTACGTTGCCTGTCAATTGTATCAATTTCAAATCAATTTATTCGTATTTATCAGATAAATTTTGATCGATTACATAAGAATCACAACTGTTGACTGTCGAGGGCAGCTGAACGCCAACGACAGCAGTTGCCAAAGATAACAGAGCGGTCTAAAATAACATCGAGCTGGGAGCAAGGCAAAGTCAATGCCATCGCTGACCTGTTCTTGCCATTTGTAATTCCAACGTTTTACAGCTCTTTGTGGCGAGAGGACAAAGGTGAAATGCTTTCATAGAGGTCACCAAAGCTGGCATGAAAATAAAGCGTTGTTGCCATCTGCCATGTACTCATATAAGCATGTTCGAGCACAATATCAACATTGTAATCATCATCATCATCATCATCATCGTCATCATCATCATCGTCATCATCATCATCATCATCATCGTCATCATCGTCATCATCATGAGTATTATGTTCGTGTTGAGCTCGCATGCCACACTTTGTGCTTATTCCTTTGTGACACAGGAAGCAGTGTAGAATTCAAAGAATTTGGTTTTCACTCGATATTTAGCGTGGTTTTGTGTGTGTGTGCGTAGTTTTAGACACTTTCTCATGGAATACACACACACACACACATACATACACAAACTTAAACTCACGCAGCGTCCACAAGCTCCACCTGATAATATTTATGCCCAGCAACAGACTCTGCAGCTGACAGCGCAAATGTTTCGTGCCAGTTGACGCTCAATTTAGAAATATTTATGAGCTAGTATTACGCACAATTATACATAAGAAACAATTGAAAGGCAGTTGAAATAGAACAGAGCAGAGCAGAGCAGAGCAGAACAGCAGAGCGCAGAGCTGGAGAGCCACATGGCATCATTAGCACATCAATCAAACGCCTTAATTGCCATTGAACCATTTGCAATTTGTGGCACACACAATTTCCCTTTAATGTACACTAAACAACAAAAACTTTTGCCAAATCACACTTGGCCATAAATCAAAAACAAATGAAAAAATAAAGTTTAATTAATCGATTTGAAGTAGCGACATGCTCTAGCTGAGAGCATAACTTTGTTGAAATATTTATTATTATTTCTTCAGGCAATTAGTCAATGAAAAAAATATTTTTACACTTTGTATGCATATTTGTTGTTGTTGTTTTTTTTATATTTATTTTGCCTGCAATGTTTTTAAATCAATAATTGAATAACTTATTTAACTCATTCACTTTTATGGCCATTGCGAATTGTCGGAATCTGGTCAATCGAGAATCTTTTCGCGGCCCAACGAAATTACGCGTTAATCGAATCATTTAATTACTCGTATACCCAAAGTGGCCCAAATGCTCATACTAACAAACACAGCAGCAAAATGAAAATTTTAAGCAGCACGTAAACATTGTTTGGCAAAATTGATTCTATTATTGTTTCTGGTCTCCTTGTCTATTTGGCAGTTTTTCGGCAAAGGCGGAAAACAAATTCCTTAAATCTAATTGAAATTTATGAAAATGGCTCGTGAACCCTTTGGGATACCCTGCCACGTGCCACGTTTGTGCTATGATTTCGTTAAGAGTTATGTAACATTTACAAATTGTTAATAACAACTTGAGTCCATATTCTTGTATACATCTCAGCTGTAACAAAGTCCAAATAATATGCAGATTTGGCACAAGATGAGATTGAGAAAAGTATATGGATGTGAGGAAGGGTATTTCAAGAGCAGCAGTGACAGTGAGTCAGCTTCCTATTTCCTGTTTAAGTTTAAAGTTGTTTGCTTTCAAATCCCTTCACTGAAACTTAATGCGGCCATTTAACAATATTTAATGGAGTGCCCACATTGTGAGTCTTGCAACGGTTGCCTGTTTTAGTCGGCTTCCGTAAACTTTTAGGCAGAACATTTAAATCCAAGCCTTTTACTCATTTGAAATTCCTTTTATTTTGCCTTTTGCCTGGCAGCCGGCTTCTAGACCGGAACTTTTGATTGGCTGCCCGGATCGGCGCTCTATGGCGGCCATTTTGTTGTGTTGTTTTTGCAGCTGCCACCTGCTACACACTACCGCTACCTGTTACCTGCTACCTGAGTGTTGTGTATGAATTTGCAATGAGCTTTAGATTAGCTTTTGGAATACTACCAACAAGCAATTTGCAACCAAATAATCTTCAACTCTAATAGTAACTTCTTGTGGCCACTTTCAACTTTGACCATCAACTTTGCCAAACTGTGCAAATTATAATTAATTAAGAGGCAAATAGCTTTGCTAGAGATCGAAATTGGATTCGATGTCGTGTAATGCGAAACTATTGAGTATGCTGAACATTACATGCGGTTTTTGGAATGGGAGGAGATAGTCGGAGATAACTATAGCTTATCCGTGTGAATAATACACATATATATATATATATATAGTATAGTATTATCGCCCTTGGTTAGTTTTTTTTTTTTTTGCCCGATAGCTGGTGTATGGTGTATGATATTGCTTTTTAAACAAACTGATAAGCTCTTCAAAGCAAATAATAATTAAGTTGTTAACTTTTGTACATTGCTTAAACAATGCTTTTGATTTACAGTGCTTAGATGCTTATCGCTATTTTCTGTGTGTGTGTGTGTGTATCACTTTTTGTTATTCAACTGCACAAAAATCAAAAAAAAAAAACATCAATTTAATCGATAGTTTTTTGAGTATGCACAACACTAAATGATACTAATTTTGATAAGCAGCGCTTTTGAGCGCTTATGTATAATGAATGCATACTCAAAAAGGCATTTATCTATCGAATATATTATACATTATGTTGATATATCGGAAGAATATTTTTTCTATGTAGAATCATCGGAATTTGCAGAAAGATTATATACTAAATCTATCGACTTCTGAGCTTACAAATTTAATGTCATTACTGATAACCAAGTTTGGCAAACGGATGACGATGCTGAAAGGAAGACGGCTACTAAGGAAATGCAAATTGCAAATGCAAAAGTGTTGGCAAAGTGAAGCCAAAGTGTAGCCAAAGTGAACCGCAGGTTTTTCTTTTCCCTCGTTTGGGTCTAATTGAATCAGGTGCAAGTTCAACATTATGAAGTGTGGGTGCTGCTAAAGTTTTATGCCATTTATAAAAGTTGGCAGACCAGAAAAAACTTTAACGATGTGGCCGCAATGAGTTCTGTGGAAAAGCTGGGCGCAAGACTATTATTCACCACTGTATCTACCGTTGTTAAGGCCGCACACACACAGGCACACACACACAATGCACCTTAACTCTTTAGGGATAGCAACTGGACTTTGGTGCCATTTGAAATATGCACTGCTCTTGGCTCACCGCTGAGGCCAATTATGACTAAGCACCTGTGTGTCGCCTGTATTGTGGTGGGGGGGTGTAGGCGGTTGATAGAGGGGGGGGGGGGGGAGCAATCGAAAAAGCAATTGTTCAATATTCAAGCCGCATCAGCCGGAACTCTTCTGTCAATTGACCCACTTTCCAGCTTTCCGGCTGCAGCTGCAACGAGCTGATTGCGTGTTTCATTATGATTGGGTTTGTACACCTCTATGCCACACAATAGCCAAATAAAATTGTGGCATATTCGCGATAAGAAAGAGTCGCCATTTCAATTGGCGCAACATCAGATAAGTTTCACACTGTTTCCCCATTGGATATCGCAATGATTGCAAATTGTTATTAGGCTCTATTAAAATATTTGATTAGCTTAAATAGTTTGCTGCAGGGATTAGCAACAGTTTCTTGCATAACGATAACCATAAGGCGGAACTTTTTAAATATGGTATTTCACTCTTAAAAGTTGCCGCCGTTTCCAAAAAAGTTTGGGTGGCAACAAACTCAGAGTCGAGAGCAAAGTTTTTAGCCACACGACCCAACTCAAGCCATTTGCAGCTGTCTGTAATGGACGTACATATATACCCTTTTATATCAAAGTTCCAGTTCTCTCACTCTCTCTGTCTCTCTCTCTATCTCTCTCTCTCTCTCTCTCTCTCTCTCTCTGTCTCTCTGTCTCTCACTATCTTCCATCTGCCCCTGGTTGTATTGCTGTCAGTCCTGGTCAGACATTAAAAATGCACCAAAATAACAAAAAGGTGTACACGCCACATTGTGCTGCCTGAAGTTGCAAGCTGCAAATGTAATTGTGCTGAATGCCAGTTGCATCTCTGCTCCGCTCGCCTCTATTCTCGTCGAACGTCAACTTCAGTTACTGCCGCTTACACGTTCCGCAATGGTGCAGAACGAATGGTGCAACGAATTGGAAAACGAATGGGCTCCCAGTCAATTTTATTTAATAATGAGTGGCATTTGCAACAAATACGCTCACCTAACTTGTCCGCCTCTCTGCCACTCTCTCTCTCTCTTTGTCTCTCTCTCTGTCTCTCTCTCTCTCTCTCTCTGGCTTTGTCTTGCCGAGCAGTGAACTGCTGCTAATTAGCAACACATCTGATACCCTGTCCAACTAATGCATCGGAACGGTTCAAGTTACACAAATGATAACTGAAATCGGCCAAACATGTGCTAATTAATGCAATTCAAACAGTTATAATTTGATTAGCCACAATTCAATAATCAAGTTTACATCAATTGGAAATCAGATTCATCTCAACTCAGCCAGTTGTGTTTATTTGATGGCAAAATCGAAAAATATATTTTATTGACTACACGCGGTATCTTTTAGTCAAGCTTCGCAGTACAGTGGAACACACATATGTTGAATGAAATGTGTGTGTGCTTGGTGTTTGTTTGCTCGTGCAATTGTTATTGCCGTTTTTTTTCGACATTTTATTGGCTTTCTGTGTTGTGCCTCCATTCATCACGTATACGCGGCGTGGCAGCGACTTGTTCTTTACTCTTTGGCTTTGGCTCGATGTGGCCAATGTTGGCAATGTTGGCAATGTTGCCACCGTCGTCGCTTCATAAGTCTTTCATCACTTTTATTGGTTTTCCTTTCCTCCACTGTTCAGACTCCCCCCCCCCCCTCCCCCACTCATTCCTTTGTTCATGTTGTGTATTCAAAATTTATTAATTCCGCTGCTTTAAAACCGAGAGACCCATGTGCATCTTCGCCATCCCGCCTACCCCCCACAGCGCATGATTAATTACGTGTGTGTGTGTGTGTGTGTTTGCCACATGTGTGTGAGAGTGTGAGTGTGTGTGAGTGTGTGTGAGTGTGCGTTGTGGGTGCTTCTTATTTGATTTGTTCAGATCTCGCTGGAGAGTGTAGGGGACAGCGCACGGTGGTGTCGAAAGCTCGGCAAGTGGCATGGAAGTAAGTAACCGATAAATGATGCCCCACCCAAAAAAAAAAGAAGAAAAAAAAAAGGAAAAACTTTGTTGGGTGCTTTGATTCTTTGTTGGATGCTTGGCATTCTCTGAAACTGAAACTTGGTTCACATCTGCTGGAACTGGCTATAATGAGCGCCGTCGTTAACTTGTTTTATGTCGCTAATCAAGTTGACCACGCCCATTATGACGCTAACTAGCTTCTACCCGGCTAATGTTTAATGTGACTGCGCACACATATTCAAATATGTTAACACGTTTTTTCGGAGCCCATCCAGGTATACAGAAAATCGACATAACCTGCAACAGTCGGACTCTCAACCGATTCTGTTGGTTGAACTCGATCGTGGTAAAGCAGAAATGCAGACATACAGTCATTGCCATTTTTACACATGCTGTGACATTTGGGTAACTACGATTTCAAGTTGTCCGACATATAATGTGCAAGGCAACAGAGCCTGCCCCTGCCACGCCAGGCAACACAACAATGCCAATCACTGTTTGTATTGCCGCTCTGTGCCACCAGAATTGCTTGTCGCTTGTCGGAGAAATGCAAATATTTTGCACAAGTCACCAGTGGCAGCCAGCAGAGCAGCACAAGTAAGTGGGCGGGTTCGCAACTGCAACTGCAACAACAACAAAAACAACAACAACAACAACAAGAAGAAGAAGAACTGCTAGCAAGCCTAGAGTGAGAAAAAAGACAACTGTTTGCGAACCGTTGACGAAGATGTAGCTCTGAAAATTGGTTATCAATATGCATGCCATGCCGCAGATGTGGCAGCTGCAGTTAGAAAAAAAGGCACTTTCAACGAATTGAAACGAGAAACTGTTACCAGTTACCACTTGCCACTTAGTAGATATGCTTGTGCCTGCTGCAAAATGAAGGGAATTAAAAAAAGGAACACTTCTCTCAGACTTCTGACATTCAAATCTATATATCATCAAAATTGAGCAGCATAATTCCAATTTTGGAGTTAATTTAAACACAGAAATTGAGAAATTGAAATGATTTTTAGTTTAGTATTTTGAAGATTAAAAACATCAATTTGAGTAGCAGCTTAGCAATGCATGCTCGAGCTGAAAAATGTCTGCTGTGCGGCACATCGACTTGCATTTTGAGGCACATAGGCTTGGTAGATGAGGCTAGGGGCAAAGGCTGGCTGAAAAATTTCTACTGTGCGGCACATAGACTTAGTAGATGAGGCTAGTGGCAAAGGCTGGCAAGGTATTCAGTTAGCAATTCGAATTGGAATTGGAATTGGAATGGGAATGGCAAACCAACGAGTGGCTGTAAAATATTCACTTACTCTGGACTGACCAACACAGAAACCCATCCAGCATAGATGAATGGACACAGAGGGAAAATACTAGTTGGGCCTGGGCTGTGCAACGCTAAGCGGATTTATGAGGCAGGCTTTTTGAAGGAAGGACAATTGAATCATATATGATGTACAGCAAAAGGAGCCAGGCCAAATTCGCCTGTGCCGTCTTTGCTAATTCCAAGTACTAGTGTACTCTTGCCTCTCAATGCTCATAAGCCACTTATTTCCATTGTTGGCCAAAGTATTCAACCAGCCGCACATGTTTGGCTAATAATTTGGGCGCATACCAAATCTTTGATAACTTTTCCAAGTATTCGCAAATTGATTTCGAGGCGACTCAGTATCGTCCCATCTTCAATTATATAGACTGTCGTCGCCCCACAAGTTACATAAATTCGAGATGGCAGATTGAGCAGACATGGGACATGGGATATGGGATATGGGACATGGGACACATTGACTTTAGCAGCGTCTCTCAAGCTTGCAGCGAATGGCCATATAGTGTCTCTGACATGGCTTAAGGGATTGATAAGCCATTGCCATTCTGGACTGGTCTTTGATGCTGCAAGAACTCAGGTATTTGAAAGCACTTGAAAGCATTTTCATGTTGGCCGAGAAGTTAACGTGGCAAATTGTAGAATCGAAACACTGCAACAAATTAGTACTGGACAGCTTGTTGACAATATTACGAAATTTCCAATTAGACTGCTGCACAGGTAAGGTTTCGGCAACAACAAGCTCAAATTCAATTTTCAAATTAAAATTCAGCTGGACGACCCCCAACTGCCTGAATAAAAATACAATTTGCACAAATGCAACTTTGCTGAATAATTCATTTATAATTTGCCCAAGTGAGGCGACCTTTCGACATGAATTCAATTCCCATTGGCAACTCGATTAATGATTCGCATTTTTTTTAACATTATCAAGTTAATCGGATGACGGATTGTAATGTCAATTTAATGAGTTGAATCTTGAGCTTTTGAATGGAACGATTTGCCTTTGAATCCCTAATAAAATTGTGGCACTCGGAATATCAGTTGCATTAGAAAGAGGCACAAAGCAAATGCTAAACACATTTCTAAAAACCAGCGACACGTGCCACACCCCTGGGGGGCCAAGTAAGCAGCAACCTGTTGACTGACTGAATCAGTGGCAGTTACATCAACAGCATCAGCAACATCATTAGCTTGCCTCATAGTGTGTGTTTGGTTGCTTATTTGGCTTGAGCTTGTTTCCTGCGCTTTTATTGTCGTTTATCTTGTCTGCGCCACACAATGTCTTTCTTGCCCAACAATGAAAATCGATGGCGGCACTGTAAGAAGGGAGACCCACACACACACACACACACACACACACTCACACAGACATGTCCACAAAATTTGTTCAAGAGACAACACACTCACAAAGCAACACAAACACATGAGGCCAATTTATGCCACAAGCATAATTTAAATAAAAGCAAAAAGCAAATACAAACAACAACAAAAAAACAACTCGAAAGCATATAAGAAAGCAACCAAAAATCCATAAACACACGCACCGCAGCTTATATGCCCTTGCCAACAATGACAAGGGTCCTTAAAGCTAAGGATAATTTATACAAACAAATATGTCAAGCTGGCAAAAACCAAGCACATGAATATTAAATAAATAAGTCTTGGTCTCTGTCATGCAACATTAATAATAATACATGTTATTGAGCTATACTTGAGTATATCTCTTGCTCTCTCTCTTACTTTCTCTCTCTCTCTTACTTTCTCTCTCTTTCTCTTTGCACTCACATTAAGCTTTAAGAACCCATTATATTAAGTTGAGCAAATTTCTTGACACAACTCAGATACCTCAAGAGTGCAAGGCATTAAAACAACAGAGCCGGATAAACATTGTGGCAACAGCATCCGCAACATCTTTCGGGCCATAGCCTGGAAATTGTTTGGTATACTGACTTCTATGGCCAATGCCGCGCAGACCGTTATGAATAATGTGGAGTGTATAATATCAGGCGAGGGGAGGCGCGGGTGTGGTTGTTGGTGTGGGTGGAGGTGTGGGTGGAGGTGTGGGTGGAGGTGTAGGTGGAGGTGTGGGTGGAGGTGTAGGTGTAGGTGTGTGCTACAACAAATTTCCTTTTTTGCATAACAATGAAAATAAAAGCCTCCTCTAATTATGTAAAAGAAAGAAAGAAAGAAGGAAAGAAGGAAAAGACTGGTAACCACAACGGCAAAACAACGGAACAACTACAACAACAATGCAACGCACACACACACACACACGCACACAAATTGTGGCAAATTATGCGCTAGCAAATTACTCAATATTACGTACAACAAATGGGTAAACAATACTCGAGCGTTGTAAATAAAAAATGTGGCAAATTCTGACAGGGATCAAAGGCCGGCGCTGCTCTTAACCAGTAAATAATAAAATATAAAATGTTTGTTTACCGTTCAATGCATATAAATCAAATGCGAAATTCCGCTTTCTGAAGGTATAAATTTGCTTTAATTTTGTGCTCAGCTCAGCTTTAAAACTTCGTCTTCGTCGAAAGGATCGCTGCGTTGCCTTTGAAATCATGGGTCCTGGGTCCTAAGCAACATTTTTTGTCGCACCTGTGACAAAAAGTTTTGAACAATTTTCACACACGTCGCAAGCGTGATATGTGGGTTTGACTTGGCTTACTTTCATTAATATTTGAAAACCAGTTTTTAATGAGGCAGGCTAGCAGCATTTTGCTGTCAGTCAGCATTATAATTGTTGCTTTTTGTTGAAGTTGCTGTTGACCCTTAAATATTATTTGCCTACTAATTTATATACAACAAATGTGGAAATGTAGTCGACGGGGCGCGCAACAAACTAAGCAAAGTACACACACACGCACACACTCACAGACTCACACATATGAGTGTCGCACGCACACTTGCAACGCAGCCAGATAGACTGCCGTCTCGTGTCGTGTCGTCTCGTGTCACATCCTGTCGTTTCGTGTTGAGCTCTCACAAGCACAGGACATGCTCAAACAACAGCTTCCATTTCCGCTCAGCTTTTTGGCAACTAAAAGTCGTGAAGCAATCGTGCAACCTTTGCCTGCCACTCGTCAGCTCAGCTGCCACCTTGCTGTCTGTCCTATCCCCTGCTGTGTCTGCGCAAGGGTTTCCGCCTCGGTGAGCACTCGAGCAGCAGCAGCAGCAACATTAACAACAACAACACTCAGTGTGTTGCACAGTGTGATACGTAGACCAAAAAAAAAAAAAAAAACAACAAACAATTACTGAATTTCCAGCAAAATTGTTCTTAATATTACGGCGGAGTACACTTCTGGCAAATAGTTAAGAAAAGAGAATGAAAACCCGTACTTCAATCAAGTATCTTGTATCCAGTTAGATAAACAATTTTCATCACGTTGTGATGGCAACCGAGGACAACGTCAATAAGCCAACAATCCATTGCTGCTGTATGAATCATATTTGTGGGCGTGGCTAGATTCTAGATTAAGTAAGCGCTTAGCGATAATTACGGTTACAATTCGGTTACAAACTGAAAGCATTTCAATTATCGCAAATCGCGGACGCGATTTTTAAGGCTCAGCAAATAAATGGAGTTATAAATAAAATATGTTGGAAAAACTTAAAGCATGCTTTCAGGCGTTCAAAGAATAAAACCAAAAGCACAGACAAAGATGCCAGAAGAAGTACTCAAATCACTCACAGTCACTGAGATAAGCGAGAAAGAGAGAGAGAGAGAGAGAGAGAGAGACAGACTGAGAGAGAGAGAGGAAGATAGATAAGACAAACAAAGCAAACAGAATGGGAAAACTGAAAACGGAAAGCTGTAAACTGAAAAGCGGTGAACGCACAAAAATGTTTCCAAATAAATGAAAATAAACAATATATATTTAGACAAGCGGCTGGGGAACAAAGCAGCTGACTCGCACAAATAAACTACAAACAACAGAGACAGCGACAGAGACAGAGACAGAGATAGAGACAGAGACTGGAGCAGGCGGTTGCCAGAGTTGCCTGGCCAAATGCTGCCCCATTTACTTTGTGGCATGGCATGTATTTAATTAGATGACGGAGCGCATTAACTTGAATATCGAAAAGCATCACCTTAGTCTTTTATTTTAAGTAATAAACTTTAAGGCCTGTCAACTTTTAATAGCGTCAGCATTTGTTTTGCACACACAAGTGCACAAATGCCAGTTTTGCTCTCGAGCACTAATGATGAGCTCGACACAGGCAGCTTAATTGTCAAAGCAAAAGCGACTGAAACAAGAACAAAAAGTAAACATAAAATAATATAAAATAAAATAGAGCAAACTGGAAATGGAATACAGTTACAAAACAGCAGCCTCAGGTTGTGTGGCACGAGTGAATAAATATATATTTATATACGAGGTGTGTTCAAAAAGTATCAAATCGATCCAAAACACGTGCAAGCAAAGCAGCTGTCAACAATTAAGTGAACATTCAAAATGGCCGAGCTTGTCGGCATAAGTGAGAGACATGAGTACCAACATAACGCTACAAAAAAATCGAAATTCGAATATACGTAACCCGCGAAAATTCAAAATTCGCGATACTTTTTGAACACACCTCGTATACAGCTGGTGGAGTGCAGCTTTTGGCTCTGCTCAGTCACAATTCGCCTCATCATTTGTGGTCACGTTTTAAACGACTGGCAACAGTTCATATTGTTCCATTGCCTACTTCCTGGCAGCTGTAATAATTTCAGTCGATAAACTTGTTGTTTTTTGTCCACCCTGTAACCGTTAAGTCACTGAAGTGGTGCACAGTCAGTTTTACAATCAGTAAATGAAAGATGCCCCAAATTCATTGGCTAAGAGTCCAGACAATTGACAATCGCAAAAATAACTTATTTATTCATACATCTCCAAAATGCTCAATATTTATTTGTGTGAAACATTTCCCTGAAACTTTTGTCTAGATTAGATCTGCCTTTGGCTCCTAAGGTATGATGATTATCTAAATTCTCGGGCTGATATATAGACACAAAAACTTTAATTCCGTAACGATCAAATTTCAAGCAAAGCAATTTCTCAACTATTTATTCAATTGCCACTTTGTATTAGAATTATAGGGTATCTATGAAACATGATCAAACATGGATCAACGTTGTTTTTGAACATTTACATTTGCATGGCATTTGCAGAGCAAATCGTATGTTTAATATTTATGGAATAAAATTGTTATGTAATTGATCGCCCTGAAAAGTATGCAACGAAAAAATTGACAACGAATTTGCTGGAAAATGGCAACCATTACAAGTTGTGTGCGCGTGTGTGTGTTTGTGTGTGTGAAATTATCTAAAAACCCATAAATATTTTGACACCGGAAGCAACGCAACATGGCGAAAGAGCCTGCAGTAAAAGAATTGGACAGCGTCAGCAACATTTTTTGGATGGGGATTCTCATCCATACAGGTTGACGCAAGCATATCACATAACATTTTCGGCTAAGCTATGCACATGTGCGAGTGTATGTGTGTGTCTGAGTGTGTGTGGGTGTGTGTGTGTGTGAACAAAACAATTTGCTGCAAAATAACTGTGGCACAGCATGGCAAACGTTTGCATTGGTTGTCACAGTTACACACACTTTTCGCTGTACACACACACACACACACTGCACAAACACACACACACACACACATCGATATCGAGGCAGGACAATGCTTGAAATGCCCACCGTTGAGACATCTTCCTATATGGCTTTTAAAGCTCTGAAGCCGCCTAAATGCTAAAATGAAAATTGCTCAAGTTTTCGTCCACATCGATTTTGCATTTTGTGTTGCGCTTCCGTCGGACGACCCCAATTTTGTTTCTTTGTTGTTCACGTAGCGAACGTAGCTTCGTAATTCTTTCAATATTTTTTGCCCATGGCTGTCAACTGTGTGTATGTGTGTGTGTGTGTGTGTGTGTGTGTGAGTACTTTCGAGGGTAGAAAGTTGTGCGTTGAGCGGGTGACCCAACTCAAGTCCAAGCAATGAGTTCCTGACAGACCGACTGCCTGACTGCCCGACTGCCTGACTGATGGAATGATTGCCGATTACGCAACATTTTTCACAGCTAGACAGCACACCTATTCAACCTGTACAACAACAACAACAACAACAACAGCCAACATCAATATAGTGAAAAATTAGATTAATCAATGTTCATTTGTGAACAGAATTGAACAGTATTGAAAGCAGACGAAAGCTTCAATCTGAAATTGGAGACGCTTCCCATTCGGATAACAATCGATAATGGATTATAATCATTTAACTTAATTTTCGCATTGTACCTTGAATGAGATATTGCATTGCGTATTTCCATCAGCTTCCGATTCGGACAGCTGCCAATGGCAACTTGTACAACTTGTTCTTGGTGCGAGTTCTGTGGCCCCAAGTTGTGTGAAGCCTCTGAAGTAATGCAGCCAATATGTGAGCTGTCTGCTTACAGGTGTTTATGTTTATGTATTTTCGCATATAATGCATAAATATCTCGCAAACTAACTAAACTCATCTATGAGCTTCAAGGGCAGGCAGCAGCAACCAAGCCAATGTTATGCGAAGCCTCAGAAATGAACAATTGTTGCCAAACAAGACAGTAAGCCAAACCAAAAGAGTATCGCAGTAAACTGCTGCTTTTGACATGTCACTGAGAAGCCGTTTCCGCATTTGCTGTCAGCGTCAGTGCCACCCCCCCTTCCGTTTGCCCACTAACGAGCTGACCATCAAAAGGTCAGGCCTGTGTCGCCTTAAAGACAACGACTACAACAACAACAACAACAAGCTATGCTTTGTGGCATAAACGATGTCACCCCGCCACCATCATCATCATCATCATCATCATCATCGTGTCCACACCCTTTGTCTTGCCAGCCGTCTTTGAGTTCGTCACTTTAATTTCGATTGCTTACGTTGGCTTTAAAGCCAAAAATAAAGAAATATATTAGAGAAGCCGCCCCATGTGGCACGCACAATAAATTAAGCAAATTTATGGCCAACTGTGTAGAATTTGTATTGTGGCCCTATCACCGACTCACTGCCCCATTGACTTGCTCCGCCTTTGAATTCATTGCTTACCACTTTCGCGTGCCAGTTGCTTATCATTGAATTCATTTGCTCTGCATTCAACTCGCTTACACTGTGCAACATCAAATTGAGATCTCAATTTGAAGATGGCCACAAATAGATGGAGCACTTTCGAAGTATTTCATTTCATTAGTGGAAATCACTTTTGAGTGACAATTTGAAAACAAAAATTGAAAATAACAATTTAAATTTTGATCTCGATTTTCGAAATGTATTTTATTAATTTCTGCAATATGACTTGGTTTACTCGTAGTTGTTCGCATTTGACTTAACACATTTGACATACATATTACTTGATGCCTTTGCAAGATGAGATCTCTGGTCATCACACGATTATCCTTAAGGATTATGAGTGATATAAAACTGATCTATGCATACTTTGATATGGGCAGGATAGGCCTTATAGGTCGCAGTGATGGTTCCCCAATTTATGATAATATTTTGATATACATAGAGATCAAGCTTAAGGATCAGGTATTATTACAATGCATGGCTGCAACCATAACTTTGTTGTTCAGTTTCGCCCTGCATATCATATACATTCCAAATATATTAAATACTTTGGTACATTTTGCCTGCTGGTTTGCTTTGGCTTTGACTTTGACTTTGGCTTGGCTTTGGCTTGGCTTTGGCTTTGGCTCGAACTTTCTGCTTATGATTGTCGTGTTGTCAAGGAAGCGAGTGATTCCACTACACTACCCCTGCCACTGGCACTGGCCACCCCCTTTAGCCACCACCTGGCGCACGTACGACTTGGGTTAGCTTAGGTATGGTTCACTAGTCCTGAATGCCGCCTATAATTTCACTTGGTTGGCTCATTTTATTTGGATGTGCGCGGCGGTATTTCATTAATAAGGGAGCTTTGATTAAATTGCATGGCACCCCCTGTGGTGCCATATAAAACATTTACGATGACAAATTTTCACAAATTATACGTAGCGTCAAACGCATCCGGCTTCCGACCCGGATCCCCGACCCCCATACCCATGCGAATCCGCCACCCAGCTGTAGAATGTTTAATATATGTATATATAAAGCAGTCAGTGGCACAACTCGTTGAAAATTGTGGCGATAATCTAGTTTAGCCAAAAGTGCTAACTAAACCGTTAAATAGTTTATTAGATTCGGCTACAAGGATGCTGCTTGGCATACAATCTGCAATAGATGCGTGGCATGGCTTGTCTCTATTTTCCTATATTTTCCTATATTTTCCCATATTTTCACTTATTTTCAAATATTTCCATTAATGTTGGCGAACAATAATAATAAAATATAAAGTTAAAATGAATTTTGTAGAGTTTCGCATATAATTTATGAGCATTAAAGACAGCAAGCATAAACGCAGCATTTTAATTAAGGTTACGCTTCAACCATGGTGTCTCCTGCCCCAATCTGATTTTGATTTTTTTCTTTTATATATATATATATATATTTCAAGCTGCAATGGCTGTTAACTTGCCGGAGGAGGCTGGAGGATGTTTACTAAATTAAATTGAAATCACAAGCACACACACTCACATAAAAATGCTGAAGGTCAGCCGTATGGTGGATTTATTAAAAAAATACGAAGGCAACTTTAAATTGGCTTTGATGGCAGTGAGACCATCAACAACAACAAATAATGTCAACAAAATTATTCACGTTAAGTGCATTTTAATCAGTGGCAATTCGCAAGCCTGGCATAAAATCCACATGGCTAATTTTGATTGACGTCAAGGCTGTAAATGCTTTAAATGCCAACTGACATTTACTGTCCTTGGCAGCCCATTATCGCGGCTACAATACAATGGCGATTTTGAATTATTTAATTTACTTAGCTGCCATTTACCCGAATATCAATAAAAAAAAGAAAAAAAAAGAAAAACTATTCTTTTTTTTTTTAAATAAATTATTTTCATATACGCTGCACACATTCAAACTGTACTACAAAGCGGTGCAGCTGTCCATTTTGATGTAGTGTTTGCTTGTTGACACGCCTCTTGTGTGGGCGTGTGTTCGCTGGCACGCCCACTTTTGAGAAGCAGCAACTAAAGCCAAAAAAGCGCCACTGTTAGCAATTTTGTGTTACTTTTTTGCCTGCGTGCCGTCAACATCATTAGCCATATATCATGTTGAATTGCAGTGAGGCCAGGTTCCCGGTCCCAAAAGGTTATCGCTTCAAGCGTTTTGGCCAACATCATTTATAAGCCCTTTGCATGCGCAGCAAACATTTTAAAATCAACAACAAAGTGTACAAAAAAAAAAATAAACAAAAAATGTGTAGTGAAAAGTGACTAAAACATTTTTGCTGGTTTTATGTACTGACTTTTGAAGTTACATAACAAAGTTGAACTCGATTTGATGCCGGATTATCTTTGCAATGTGTTCAATTTGTGCCAGCGAAATCGAATTGTTAATTTGTCAACATTTTAAAAGATTGACGAACTAATTAGCATTGCCAACAAAGCACACACTCGATGTGTCAATTTAATGAATCGCTTCATAAATATGTCATTTACAAATAATTCATAATCGATCATGCGTCATGCGGCATAAATGAAAACATTTATGGCAAAAATCAAATATTTGTTTTAAACGCAAATTTGCTCAAATTACTGCATAATCCGTAATAAAATAATAGCACAATGAATGCTGAATTATTGGCATTTATTTGTGCTTAAAATAAAAAATAAAAAATAAAAAATCAAACAAAAAAGATAAAAGTGAAAAGGGGAAACGGGAAAGGGGAAACGGGAAAGGGAAAGGGGAAAGGGGAAAGAGGAAAGTGATTTGAGACATGCAAATTGAGTGCATTGATTTGAAGAGCCTTCAAACTGAGCAAATCAAATGTGCCCGAGCACATCAAATATTTATATGGCTATATATGTATATGGCCTGAAGTTGGGCGGACAGTGGGCGGGTCAGCTGGTTCGACTTAGCTGCAAGCAAATCAAGTCAAATTGGTTCGCATTTGCATTGGGATCGGCATTATGCAACAATGCAGCGACAGCTGTCGCTGCGGCACAAGCCCCACACTAATTGCAATGTGGCAATCAATTTTTTATCCACCGCAATTACTTTGAGTGCAGGGATGGGTTTGGAGGCAGCAATATCCAAACACCCATCTGATCTGAAATGCAAAATGCCGCCAAGCAAGCGGCAAGTGGCAAGCAGCAAGCAGCAAGGGCAAGGGCAAGGGCAAGGGCAAGGGCAAACTGACTCGAGCAATGCGCAATCAATTGCAAACCCTGAATAATGTTAAGGCCATGAGAGGTTGAGAGCCAGCCCCCCCCCCCCCTCCCCAGAGGGTGAACACCACCTCGTAACTCTTTCGATTCCGACCATTTCACAATAATTTCACCAGCAATTGCAATTTGTGGTTCCGGTTATTTACTCAGAAACAAATTGACCAGACGAAATTACATTGTTATTATTATTGTGAACGATTGCTCTTGAACTTGGCCAAGACAGTTGAGCGCCTTTCTTAACCATGGCCGGCTCCATGGCATTGCCATTTTTAATTAACGTAATTGCAACACCATAAGCCCATTGCAACCGTGCATTCGTATTTAATGTGCCACACACACACTTGTTCTGATTGCAACACACACACACACACACACACTCACTAACCGGGATTGCCTACAAAAACAACAAACAAAAAAAGCAGAAGAAGAAGAAGAAGCAGTGATACAGTGCCTGCTGAAAAAATGGCATTGAGAAATTTGCTTGTGTTTTTTTTTTTGGTTTCTAATAAAAAAATAAAAAAATTGAACTAATAAAAAAACTGCAAAGTTTTTCGTATTTTCCGCATTGGTTTCGTTATGAATTCTTATGGAGTGGCTGCGGCAACTTAGCAAAAGACTGTTGAGTGCCCCACAAATAGTTTTGTGTTTTTTTTTTTCTTCCAAATTTTGATTTGGAGGATGAGGCAGAAACCTCCAAGATCAAAACACATTTGCAAACACAAGTCGCTTTTTTTACCCCTTTCCAAAGATCGAGTAACTTATTTGCTAACAGAAAAGCATCTTTAACAAAGACAGACTGTTAACGGTTAATTTGGTGGCATGCTGAGTGCAACAGCTGTGTGCTGGATAGAGATACATAAATGCTGCTTGTTCGCCAATTGATTGATAAATGCACTTTGCTGCTGCCAGGACCGCGTTGTCCCATGTCCCGTGTCCCATGTCCCGTGTCCCATGTCCCATGTCCCATGTCCCGTGTCCAGTGCGCTGTGTGCGGCATTGATCATGCCCAATCAACTAATGGCACATGTGGCAGGCAACAGTCAGCATTGTAGGTAGACACCAGCTCAGTCTTGGCCAGGTGACTGCAGGTCTGCAGCGAATGGGGAGTTGTGATTAGATGGGACTCATGGTCATAGCTCAAGGCGCATAGTTTTCCACTTTGCCACAGCTGCTGCTGCACCAAAATGTGTGCTCTTAATTATGCAGCTTGTTAGCGACGCAAAAAAAGACAACATAGAAAAAAAAGAGGATTAAAAATGCGGCATCCGCCTGGCAGTCAAGAAAGGAAAACTATTTTTTTTCTCTCTCTCTCTCTGCTTTTTTTTTTGGCATACACATCGCCCAAGGCCGACAGCTATGCCCCGGTGGAGCGGGGTGAGATTCGGACAGGGGTGGAGGCAAGGTGTCTTCAGTGAATAGAGCTAAAGTTGTTTTTTTTTTTTGCTATTTATTTTTATTTTCTTACCAGATCAAAACTGCAATTCCTGTCTGGCTACATGTTGCACTCGAGTTGCGGGCGCCAACTTTGTGCAGCCCTCGAGCGTGTGGCATGCAGCATGTACCAAGAAAACACTTTAACATTTGCCACAACTTTGTAACGGCACATAAAGTTTTCAATTCAATTTGTAGCAACGTATGCATTAATCCCCCTTCTGAATTCCTGCATTTAATAACAAAAAATACCTAAAATGCAGGAAATACGCAAAACTAAAAAAAAAACAAGCAAAAGATGAAATGAAAACAAATGAAAAACGTTGAAAATAGTATATAATATTTAGCATTGAGATAAAGATGGAATATTTAATATTTATCAGATACACTTGATGAATGCAACTTGCAATCTAGGCAAGGCTGAATTGCTCTGATGCTGATTAACTTTGAGAGGAAGTTGTTGTGGTGGGAATGGTGCTGCAAGTGCTGCAAGTGCTGCAAGTGCTGCATGTGCTGCAAGTGCTGCTAAAGCTGCAAGTGCTGCTAAAGCTGAAACTGCTGCATGTGCTGCAAGTGCTGCAAGTGCTGCTAAAGCTGCCACTGCTGCATGTGCTGCAAGTGCTGTTCGTTCACTTATTGCCAATTGTTAGATTTCTATTCAGATCCGCTCGAGTGCAACGCTTTATGGCAAGTGTGTTGGGGTTTATGGAAAGTTATGCCAGGTAGAGACGAGCAAATCGTTGCTAAAAAACGTGGTAAAAAACAAAAGTTGTAACCGCGAAGCAGAGCAAGAAACAAAGCGAGAGCTGAAAACCGACGAGAGTTTGAGATGAGTTCAAGTTTCAGTCGCAGACAAACAAGTTAAAACCGAAAACCAAAAACAAAAACAAAAATCAAATTTTGTGTTCCTTAGCCAAACAAAAGAAAATCCCAAACAAGAAGTAACTCAGCCCAACCGAACCGTACCGCACCGAACCGTACCGCACCGAACCGCACCGCACCGAACCGAACCGAATCGGAGCGAACTCACAATGTCTGGCAACAACAGCGACAGCAATGGAGCAGCCTCAGCTCCGATAGCGCCACCTCAATACATCATCACCACGCCCAGCGAGGTCGATGCGGACGAGGTGCGCTCCATTGCAGATCTGGAGCTCAGCTCGCCGGGCGATGACAGCGTCTTTGCCTCATCGCTGTCCGAGCAGCAGCCGCTGCTGATGCAGCAACAACAGCAGCAGCAGCAGCAGCAGCAGACGAAACTAATGCATACCCAGAAATACAGTCAGACATCGAGCACGAGCAGCACCAGCACCAGCAGCAAATTGGCGACACGCTCATTTTCCGTCACCAGCAGCACAAGCAGCAGCAGCAGCGGTGCCGCCGCCGCCGTTGCAAATGCCACTCAACAGATGCAGCAAATGCAACAGCAGAAGATCATCTCGAGCAGTGCACGCAGCCAGAGTCTGCAGTCGAGTGCCATCATTGCCGAGCAGAGCACTCATCTGCTGAGCTCGGCAGCTGTCATCGCACAGCAGCTGAAGGCCCAATCCTCCACATCGATCATTAGCAGCGAGCAGCGGAGCAGCACACGCTATGTGAGCAGCTCCAGCGGCACTGCAACTGCAACTGGTATTGGTGCTGTTGGTGGTGCCGTTGCTGGGGCCACCAAGTCCAAGTTTCAGAGTTTTCTGCAACAGCCGGAGGCGCACGGATTTCTAACCGCCCATCAGAAGCATGTGCGTCAATTTGTGCGCTCCACATCGGCGCACTCGGAGGCGGCGGCCAGCACAACGCCGGTGAGCGGTGCCCGGCCAGAGAAGTGCATACGTAGCGCATCCACGCAGATCGATGACCCAACAGCGGCGAGCGGAGATGTCGCCTTGGGCGAGGCATCGCCGGTTGGCTTGCCATCGATATCGATGTCCAAGCTGGGACTACAGCAATCATCCTCGATACTCATCTCCAAATCGGCGGAGACCATTGAGATGAAGAGCAGCAGCTCGTCGCACGGTATGCGCACTCAGCTCACACTAAGCGGCGGCTTCCTGGCCCCGCCCAATCGCAAGATCACCATCTTGAGTCCCATACACGCTCCGCCCGGACTTCACGACATGCTCAAGCGAGCCGGACGCTCGCCATTGTCGCCGCGCATCAGCTTTCCGGGCAGCGACACAGATCTCTTTGGGTAAGTGCCGAAGGTTCCATCCATTGACTATTGTATCCTTTAAGCACATCGATCAATCCTGTTGATCCTTGCTCTTCCTTTCGCAACTAATTTGTTTACCAAGATATTGGAAGCAAACTTTCTATATATACATATATATTCATGTGATTCTGCTGCTCACATCGCTATCATTGAAATTCTATATAATATAGATATATAGATATATAGATATATAGATATATAGATATATATATATATAATATAGCAACATTCCATGCATATTTTGTGAGCTTAGTTTGGTTATCCTTGACAAACTTGAAGCTGGCAACTTTTACTCTTACTTGGGACAAGTTGTCAAAAAGTTTGCTTTCTAATAATTCCACGATTAGCTGAGAGTTTGTCCAATTCGTGACAGATCAAAATAAGTTTAACTATATATATATATATAATATCACATCTGTGATTAACCTCTTTTGTTTAATGTTCAGCCATCAACTAAAGGCCAACCAGAATTGGCCACATTTATCAGTCCGACTGGGCTGCAGCTATGCAACTCTAAGTTGTTGCTTATATATATATATATATACATATATATATACATACATATATATATATATATATATATAATATATATAAATTATGAATTTTATGCCAAAGAAGAAGAAAAAGCAATGACAAACAAATAAGTTGCTTCAGTTTGAGCCAAATAACAATTGTGCCTCCCTTCGAATGGAGGTTGCACTTGCAGTGGCTACTTGCCTCAATGCAATGTGGCATTCAATTATTTTTGATGAGCTTATGTCACTAATAGTTCACAATCACAGCAAGTGTGCAACATAACTGGGGAAATACTTTCCTAAGGGTCACATCGAGTGTGCCACATAACTGGGAATACTTTGCCAAGGGTCACTCAATTTTCACAAGTGCAACATAAATAACACAAAATTGCAGTTGCAGTTGCACGCAATTCGTTATTTTTTTTAAAGTGTAAATCCGTTTCCACTTAAACATAATTACAAAATTGAAATGCCGCAGTTGCAACTAGTCGGACACAATTTAATCGCAAACAACAACATGTTTTGGGCAACTATTTATGCACAATTTTGACATCAAATCGCTTTGCTGAAGCATATTGTTTGTCTGTCAACAACAACAACAACAATGACAACAACAACAACAATGACAAGAACAACAACATACACTTTTGATTAGCAGAGGCGCCCTTTTCGCCTCCGGCTAATTAGCTTGTTTAAGTCCGCTTCCATGCCTCGCTTGCCCCTGCCACACGCTGGCTTGTTTTCGCCCGTTTGGGCCCGGAGTTTGCTTGTAAAATGCTCATCGAATTGTTAATTGTTGTTGTTGTTGTTGTTGCTGTTGTTGTTGTTGTTGTTGTTGTTGTTGCTGTCGTTGTAGTTGCCTTGGTATGGGTCATAAATCGCGCATACGCTCTGTGTGCGCTCCAAATGTCATTCGCAGTTCGACGATTGCCAGTCGTCAACAGCGTTAGACAGCTGATACCCAGGCACCCAGCATCCCACATTCATCCACCACCACCACCCCCCCCCCCCCCCTTACACCGCTACCCACCTTGCCACACAAGCCCAACCACCTCTGGCTCGTTGTCAAAATGCCAAAATTGTTTGTCATAGTCGTATAATTAAAATTAAATGTTTTCGTTCCACGGCCTGGCAACGACAGCGAGACATATCCACTGAGACAGAGATAGCTAGAGCGTGACAGAAAGAGAGGAGAAGAGAAGAGTAGAGAAGAGAAGAGAAGAGCAGAGATGATACGTTGATATGTATATTAAGGAACAAAGAAGAAGAAGCTAATCCTCAGCACTGTTAATTGCATTCATTTATTTATTTATTTTTATGAAAGTATTCATTTATTAAACAGCAGGTTAATTAATTAATTAATTAATTAATTAATTAGTTAATTAAGAACCCACAGTTCATTTGGGGAGCATTAAATTGATGTCGACCGGGACAGCATCCTAGCGACAGACAATGCCATAACAACACGACATAACATAAATTGAATAATACCCATTAGATATGTATATATACATTCTGGATCCGTGTTTCGACCTCTCTGTTTGAGGCTTGCAACTTGGATTTCGTTCAATTCCTCGATAGAAAGATGGACATCGATAACCGATATCAATGAAATTCACAATTTTTAATCGAAACGAAATTCAACTTTTCCTAAAGAACCAGTTACAAGCAAAAATTATATTTATACTGATGAAAATCTGTATACTAATCATTACATATATGAACAATATTATTGTGATAGGTGTAGACTTAAGTGTTGGGTATCTCCTAGTCGAGGTCTCTCTACCAGAACTTTTTTTTTACTTATTTATTTATTGGTACAACGCGTAAATTTGCTGCTTATTATAAATAGAAAGCAGGCTCTGAAAATCATTATTTGTATTTGCACGGAGCATACACACACACCACACACACACACACCGCACACACACACACCCACACACACACACACACACACACATACGCATTTGTTCCCTTAATCCCATCAGCCACACAAAACAAATATAAAATAAATTGAAATTTCAATATTTCAGCGAGCTTTCAAATCGGAGCCAACAATTTATGTGCAACAAAAGCTCGAAATAGAAATATTTATTTGCTGATACCGTTACTTTAACCGCGCTTCAATTAGAATTGGTTGTTGCATGTCTCAATTTGGTCCCGAATACTTGATGAACTTTCGAATATTTCAACAAAATCCCCCCAATTAGCGCTCATTTATAAAGTATTTAGTAAATAGAAGGAGGAGGAGGATGGGGAGGAGGAGGAGGAGGATTGCCTGCAGTGCCGCCAATGGAGCTGTCATTGCTCCCTTTCATCCCATTGTTTGGAACTACTCCGTTAATTAACTATTGACGTTTGCCTGCCGAGTGCATGTCAATCTTTGTTCAACATTTTCAGTGCATGTTCATTAATAATTTATTAATTAACTTGACTGACACGTAACAGACGCCACTTCCTGTCTTCCGCCCGTTCTCTCTCTCTCTCTCTCTCTCTCACACACACACTCTCTCTCTCTCTCTCTCTTGTTTGCTTATTAAGGAATTTGTACCTTAACTATTTGGGCGCGCTTTAAAATTTCATTGCTCAAAGCTATGCTAGGGAGGGTAAACCACTCAAACCACCCATCAAGGGGCAACCAGCAGCCAGCCGCTAGGCACACACACACACACACACACACACACACACACACACATGCACATTTATATACATACATAAATCTTTTAAAGCCAAGGGTTCAACTTCTGCGCCTTATGTATGCGTGACTTATGTTTACAGTTTATTTATTATTTAAAACATAACAGACAAATGGGCTTGCAAAGAGGGGGGAAAAAAAACAAAAAAAAAAACGACGAAAAAAACAAAATAAACAAAAAAAAAAAAACAGAAAAGAAAACAAAAGCTAAAATTTATTTTTAAAGACCAACAAAAATAACAAGAGCAGCGAAATAAAGCTAGAGGGAGAGAGGGAGAGGGAGAGATGGAGAGAGGGAGTGTGAGTGAGCGAGCGAGCAAAGAGAAGATTCAGCACCTCGGGGGAGCCATTGCCCAGGGATAAAAGTCGACTTTCAGTTGGCCTCCATTTATATGTGTCCAAGTATTTTTCAATACCCTCTCGGCCTGTGTTTCCTTTACAGAATTGTTGTTGTTGCTGTCGTTGTTGTTGTTGTTGTTGTTGTTGTTGTTGTCGTTGTTGTTGGGCGCAACTCTAATGCTAAATTAAACTGAGCAGCTGAAGGCGTTTTGGGAGCTCGATTAGAGGCCAAGCGGAAGCAGCGAACCATCAAAACAAACCTAACTCCACTACCTGCACCAACCACCCCCCCCCCCTCCCGCCACCCGTTCCCTCACCAAGCCAGGCCAGCTCCACGGAATGCTTGGCGCTCAGTTTCAAGACAAACACAGACAGAAAAGATCCAATGACAAACAGGCAAAATGAAACCCGCAGTAAAAGACAGAGAAAAAGACACAACAAAAACAAAAGAAATACACAAAATGTGGCACAAAGAGACAACAAAGGATGCGGATGGTGTGGCGAGTAGCGAGTGGCGAGTGGCAAATGGCAGGTGGTAGGTGGGCATCTGCAAGGCGTGTAAGGATGTTCGACTTAGGGCTTAAGAAACCCTTTTAAGGCATCTCGCACAGCACGTGGCTTGTTTGTTTGTATATTAAATTCCGATTGCATACTTTACGGCGATAATGAAGGCATTTTTACGCGAATGTTGGCTAAAACGTGTTGACACGAATGCACCCCCCGAGAGGTGTGTGTGTATGTGTGTGTGTGTGTGTGTCACTTTTAACTAACGAAATTGTCAGCGACTTGAGCACAATTTTGCATAACAACGACTCCCTCTGAAGCAATTTGATCATTTACCTTTTTTGGGCTGCGACAATATGAAATTGATAATATTTTCCAATACTTTTTTGCGCAATTATGCGGGAATATTCATCAAATTTTGTGACTGTGGCTTGCCTGGAATTTAATATGTTGCTTGGAAAAACTAACGTTTCCAAATCATTTTGAGCAACTGTCAAAATGTCAGCTAATTAGTGTCGGCAGCATGTGGAAAATGAAAAGCATACAAATTGTGTGCAAGTAAGCAAAAAATATTACGTATGCGTCACGTGACACATGCGCCAGGTGAATTTGTGGACAAAAGGGTCTTACATTGATGAGGATGTTCGACAGGGAGAAGAAAAGTTGAATGAATGGATTACAGTTACAGGATATACAGAAAACACATTGCTGCAACAGACGCCACATGCCACATTGCCACACTGCCACACTGCCACATTGCCACACTACCACATTGCCACATTGCCACATTGCCACATGCCACATGCACCAATGAGCAGTTGCACATCGAGACTTACGATAACGAAATATAAATCCGACATAATTCCGAAATATCTCAAGTGAGATGTCCAACGATTTGTAGCCACAAATTAACGGTTGCAAGTGACATCTCAGATTGCGGTTGCACGGTTCGTAAGTAACAACTGGCAGCTGCAGCACGACTTGCCACCATAAAGTGCGGGGTGTTCAGGCGTAAGACTTGCAACATGGCAACACGTGTCGCTGTCAGCTGTCACCCAACAGTTGTGCATCTTGCTTGCTTTTGCTTTTGCTTTTCCTTTTGCTTTTGCGTTTGCGTTTGTGGCTCGAGTGATTCCAGATTGTTAATTCGCAGCACTCCAGACGAAGTCGAGCACCTTGTCCGACTTAATCCTCCCCGCTGTGCCGCGCACGACGACCGACAGAAAGCCGCCTTCGGTTGAGCTTCTCACCACAGCAAGCTTTTTTTTCCTCTTATTATTATTTGTGCTTTGTGGTGGATATGCGTTGCAAGTGCTTAGCTGAAAGCGATTGCCCAAAAAGCTTTTCACTCGCTGGGCAGAAAGCTTACGTCCGTTGCGCAGCTTTTTTTATCTCTCCTGCAAAGCTCTGGGAAAAAAACTGATTGCGCACTGCACTTTTAGTTGCTGCGGGTCAGGAATCGCAGCAAAAGCTTTAAGCCTTCAAGCAACTTGAGTGGCAGCCACGCCAAAAGGTCTTTAACCAAAAGCTTAAAGCTTAAATATAATCACAGCTGAAAAATGTTGTTAATATTTTCAACATTACATTAAGTCCTTTCCATCTGAGCTTTGCGAGCTTTTGCTCCAATCAAGTTCCACCTGAGGCCATTTAGCAAGAAGAAGAAGATTGAGCTTTTTTCCCAAGTGATCTTTGAATTCAATTCAATAACTTTAAGATCGCAATACTCAAATATTTCAACTGATTTGAATGCATTTTTTCTCTCTTTATAGGTAAGTTGAAGTCGCCTCTTGACGTTTACTCTAGTTAACTGTTGATTGGTAAGCTGGTAAAATAAATTTTAAGCCCTTTTTCCTGCCTTGGCCCAAATGGGTATCGATTATGGCCAAATGGCCACATTTTGTAGGCAAATTTGCCGCACCATCGAATTTAAAATCTGACTCAGCTGCAGAAGCAGGTGGATCGGGGCTGGGCGGGGCTGGACAGCTGGGGGGATTTTCAAGTGGAGGGCGTTGCCCGCAGGCAACCGGAAATACAATCAGTAAGCACGTTGAAACTTGACTTTTTTTTTTGGCTTTTACCACGTTTTTATGATTAGCCTTTGGCATGCATGAATATAAACCAAATTTAAGAAACTGGTTGGGCTTAAGCAAGAGAGAGAGAGAGAGAGAGAGAGAGAGAGAGAGAGAGAGAGAGAGAGAGAGAGAGAGAGAGAGAGAGCTTGTCTAGTAATAAACCTGACTTTGAATCCTCCAACACAAAGAGTTAGTTCTTTATTTACAATCGCTAAGAAATCGCCGTAAATGCTATCGAAATCAACAATGCATTTCCGTTTCCGCTTCTGGCTAGACTTCAGCAATGTTCACTTAACCTCTTAAATAACAAAGCGCAAGCTATGTCAAATCAGTTAATATGTCTTGGCCGTTGGTAAACTGCAGCTGCTGCAGCTTCTTCACCTAAAGTCTATATTTATTTGGCCAAGCATCATAGTAGGCCCTCAAGATCTGAAGTATGCAGACAAGTTTGCATTGAGACAGGTTTCCTTTCCTCTCCCTTTTCCCAATCAGTGCTCTCTCTCATTCTCTCCTTCTATATCTCTCTCTCTCTCTCTCTCTCTCTCTCTCTCTCTTTTGGATCAGCGCAAAGAAATCCAATAGCAAAACAAAACAAAAATTATGAAAATCGAAGAGAGAAAAATATTTGAGAAACGGATGCAATTTATTTTGACCCACCCGCTGAGTAGGAAATGCAGTCGTCACACACACACACACACGCACACTCACACACACACACACACACGCACACACACGCACACTTACTTCCACAGCAGACAAGTAATTACGCACTCAGCATGCAAATCTGAAAGGAAAACAGAGTTCAAAGCGCAGGAAATTGAAAACATTAAAATAATAAAACAAAAAAAAAACGAAGACGAAATAAAGTTTTTCACTTGGGCAACAACGAAGCGCAGATACCCTAGAATGCCGCTAAGCAAATAAATCTGACGTTCATATTAACTATACGAATATGCAGATAAATTTGCCATTTGTCACATTTTGTAGTCGAAAATAATTTGATAAATAATGCGGTTTACAGGGTATGTTCCAGTCGGTGCAGCACATGCACATATATATTTTGTCGCAACATCATCAATTGCGTTTGGCCTGCAATAATTGAATAAATTACTTGGAAATTGCCTGCCTCCTCAATTACTAGGGAAAAGTGAAAACTTCTTTAGACGTGTCCTTGATTATGTTATTATTGAGCAACTGGGCAGAATGTTGTGCGAATGTGTGTCACACACACACACACACACACACACACAGAGAGAGACAACAATGGCCAGCTGAAGCAGCTGATTTTGAATCAAATTATAAGCAAATAATTCAGTTGCCTGCTCGACAGCTTCGCATTGTTGCCAAGTTGATGGATTGATGGAATGATGGATTGTTGAAATGATGGATTGATGGAATGATGGATTGATGGATTGATGGAATGATGTATTAATATATATTTGTGGATTGATTGATTGATAGATTTAAAGATAGATATATTGATAGATTGGTAGATTGATATGTAGATAGATTGATAGATAGATTTATTGATTGATCGATTGATTGATGGATTGATGTATTGATAGATTGATATATTGATTGATTGATAGATTGATATGTAGATAGATTGATATATTGTTAGTTTGAATTATTGATAGAATGATTTATTGTTGGATTGATTGATTGATAGAATTATTGATTGACATATTTTTATATTGTTATATTGATGGATTGATTGATTTGTAGATTGATAGTTTGATATATTGATAGATTTATTGATAGATATATTGATAAATTGATATATTGATGGATTGATGTATTGATTGATTAATAAATTGATAGATTGGTAGATTGATATGTAGATAGATTGATAGATTGATAGATTGATATTTTGAATTATTGATAGAATGATTTATTGTTGGTTGATTGATTGATAGAATTATTGATTGACATATTTTTATATTGTTATATTGATGGATTGATTGATTTGTAGATTGATAGTTTGATATATTGATAGATTTATTGATAGATATATTGATATATTGATAGATTGATAGATTTATAGATTTATAGATTGATAGATTGGTGGACTAATAAATTGATAGATTGGTAGATTGATTGATAGATAGATAGATACAGAAACAAAAATAGATATATACATATATAGATGGGTAAATAGATAGATAAATAGATGGATAAATCGATATATAGATAGATATATAGATAAATAGCTAGATAGACGAACAATAAAGAACAACTGCAGAAAATAAAATATATTTCTAAATATCCACAAGTTTGAAGGCTCGACTCGTGGATACCCTGTAGCTCAGCTGATGAAATCATTAGTTCTTCTAGTTTTTTTTATTGTCTTTATTCCTGTTGGGCCCAATTCCTGAAGCTATATCCTTGGAACTGTGTTTTTTATGGTAAATGGCAGTCGATTTGTATCGATTTGTGTCGAAAACAGTTATCGATAGACAAGCGATATGCTTGGTGCAGTGGCACTTTTATTGTAGTTCTCTAATATCGGCTTCTTTGCTGTTGTGGATCGAGCATATATATGCCTTATGGCTGCGCAAATGCTGCCTTTTGTCTGCTGCGTTCCAATATACCCCATTCAGTGGGACACAGGGTATAAAACTGTACTCAATGACAGCATGTGCACCATAATTGTTGTTCCTTGCTGTTGCATGTGTGAAGTGGCTGCCTCCTGGGTGCCATTTTCCATTCATTATTTAGTTGGCGTCGCTCTGCAACATTTTGTTGCAACTGCTCAACGCAAAGCGGAAGTTGCAAACAAACAGCTGAAATCGCTGCGTATTTGAAATGCCCTTCTGAGAGCGAAGCCAAAGTATATATATAAATATATATATATATATATATATATATATATATATATATGTACAATTTCAAAAAATGGATCAAATCGATTTTTGAAGCAACACTTTTGCTTTCAATTGTTTTTTTTTTTTGCGTGCCACAGTTGAGGCAACATTAAGCTGTGGCTATGCAACAAATTTTCAATAAGCTGGCGAGTCTATAAAAAAGATGGGAAATCAGCTTAAGTTAAGATGCTGTAATGAAAACCGATTTTTCAGATCAAGTTTCTGTTGAACTTTGTGATTTGTGTAGGCTATATTAGATATATATACATAACTGTACATGTATATATATATAATGGGAGGGGGGGAGGAGGGCTTTGTTATGCAAATCATGCAAAGGGGCAAGTGAGAGAAAAGAAGTCGCCCAGCTAAAAAGCCATAAAAAGCGTGCAAGTAACGTAAGGCAACTTCAAGCAAACGTAACGTAACGTAACGTAATGTAAGCTAACGTAACGTAAGGCAACGTCAAGATAACGTAACGCAACGTAACGTAATGTAAGCTAACGTAACGTAAGGCAAGGCCAGCCAACGTTGCGCTTGGCCACCTAAGCCAAGCATCAAAATTAGCCAACGTGCAGCAAATATCAACGCGCATCCGATTACTACCACCCCCCACCCCCTTGCCACGCCCCCTCTCCCACTGTTGTTGTTGTTGTTGTTGCTGTTGCTGATGCTGGCAAATTTAATTTGAGGCAAGGGCCAAGTGCTCTTCACATTCAACGCAGATGGATAACTCTCGAGGCGGAGCTGACCCTGAGCTGAGTGGATAATTGCAATGCGAGCCCGCAGCTGGTGGCACCTTGCCTGGGTGCGGGTCACTCGCTCTTATGGATTAGATGGGGGAGGGGGAGGTGGTGGGGGTGGGAGGTTATGAGTCGTCGCATCTTTGTTTTCGTTATTGGCTACTTGAAACTTTTCTAGGAAAAGCAAAGGACGAACGAACCTGAAACTAATTCAATGGTTAATATGAAAATGCAGCACAACTCGCAGCAAAAAACAACAAAAGTGGCTGGTTCCTGGTTGCTGGTGGGTGGTGTGTGGTGTGTGGTGCTTGGTCAACAAACGTGTTGCAAGCGTTTAAGCAAATCGTCGAATTACACTTGACAAATATTATGAATAATTAAACTTAACATTTGCTCAAATAAAATTCCCTGAATGCCACACGACTCAGTCTATAAACATATATAGTCTATATAGTGTCCATCAATCAGTTCTCTGCAAGCTCTCTCTTGATGACACTTTGCATGAATTTCGGTTTTTGCAACACATACTTTGAGGGGGTGAAAAATACCAATAAAAAAACTTTTGCCAAGTTAAGTCTTTGTATAAATGCTAATATATCTAGCTGGCATGGGAGCAGGCGGTTGGGAGAAGAGTTTTCGATTTTATTTGAGAGAAAATGCATTTTTTTTGCTTACATTTGAGTTGCACACGGTTTTCAGTCAAGACAGGAACCAGAACAAATGCAAATTCTGAATGGTGGGAGAAGTGGCTAAGTTAACAGCAGCAATGCGTAAATGAAGTTTTCAAGTGCAATGCGCAATAACAGCAACAGCAACAACAACAACAGCAGCAGCAGCAGCAACGTATAACAACAACAACAACAAGCGTTCTATGACTGCAGCAGCAGCATCGACGCCAGCAGCGCAGCAGCAGCAACGACCTATGAGCGCGCAGCTGCGCAAACAGAGAGAGAGCGACGGAGACGGAAAAAGATAGGGCAAGCGAGAGTAAGAGAGATAGATAAAGAGAGAGAGAGAGAGAGAGTTGTGGCTAGCGCTCTCTTAGTGAATAGCAGCGATGCTCTTGACGTTTTGTGTCCAGCAATTGAAAAATGCTTACAATAACAACTAACACAGCAGCAGCAGCAACAGCAACAACAACAACAACAACAGCTACGAAACTTAAACAAAACAAACTTTTTGTTCAAAAACTGCAATCGGCATAGTTGAAGAGAATTTTATTGCTCTCTGCGCATGCAGCCAGCTGCTCTCTTCACTTCCTCAAAACAACAACAACAACAAAAACGATGCCAATAACAATTGCCAGTCAATCGTAAAAACACCAAAAAAAAAAAAAGAAAAACAAACGAAAAATGATGCACAGCCTACGCAGCAAGCGTCGCCGTCGCTGTCAACGCTGGCGTCTTCTACTACTATTTTTGCGCACTTCATTCAGCTGCGATGGCACGTAGAAAAAAAAGAAGGCGAGCAGCACAACACAAAGCGCCGCTCAGTCTCCGCGACACACACACACACGCACACACACAGCCTCCGTTAGCTGGCCAACTTTGGCTTTTAGGCGGCGTGCGTGGTCCGTCGGTCGTTCAGTCGTTCGGTCGTTCGGTCGTTTGCTCGTGCGTCGTTTTCGCCGACGCCGACGTCGACGTTGTTGTCATTTTGTTCTCGCCGCAGAAAAAACGTTGGCGTCGCGCGACGCTGGCTCATTTTTGGGTTGCTGGCAGTGTTGTGCGGTCGCTGCAGCTGTGAGCATCGCGAGAGCGCGCCGCTGACGCAGTCGTCTCTCGTCTGTGTGTTCGCTTCACATATGTCTGTCTGTCTGTCTGTCTGTGCGTATGTGCATGTGCGTGTGTGTGTGCGTGCGTACGTGCGTGTGTGTGCGTGTGACAGACAACAAACCGCTTCGCGCTTAAACTTAATTAGATAAACAACAACAAATGCAAAAAATTTCAGTTTGTTGCATTTAATTTCTGATATTTTTTTGACATTTTTTTTGCCAGTGAGTTTCGTGCAGCGCTGCGGGCCGGCGACTGCAGCAGCAGCAACAGCAGCAGCTAGAAAAATTACATAAAACACAAAAAACATACACAAAAAACAAAAACAAAAAAAAAGAAGTGAATCTAAATTAAAATCGTAAATCAACTCAAATCACACAGCAACAACAGCAACAACAATCGCTTATCAAATGCCGCGACGCCGACGCCGCGCGCCGTGTGCGTGAGTGTGTGTGTGTGTGTCTCTCTCTCTTTCTTTCGATCTCTCTTTGTCTCTGTCTCTGTCTGTCTGCATGTGTGCGTGAGTGTGCGGCAAAGTATTGAACTGGCGGCCAAAGGCGACAACGCCGCCGCCGCAGCAGCAGCTGTAGCGCCAGCAGCGCGTCAACGGCGCAGCCAGAGTCTAACAACAACAGCAGCAGCAGCAACAGCAGCAGCAACCGCGGCAGCAGCAGCATCATCAACAAACGGTACTCGAGCCGTTGCTGCGTCAACGCAGACGCCGCCGTCGACATTTAGAACGAGACATTTGCTAAAAGCGACCGCCAAAGTGAAAAAGAAGAAGAAGAAGTGGAAGCAAATCAGCTTCGTCGATGATTATCAGCTGCAGTCGACGTCGCTGTTAGTGCCGACGGCAGCGCAGCAACGCAAACGCTCCACCAGCAGCGCACCGCCAGCGCTGGACGCGGGCAGCGCAGTCACACACAAACTCTTAAGGCACATCAGAAGCAGCGCCGCTACAGCTGACGCACCAGCAGCAGCAGCGTCGATCACTACCGAAACAGCAGCAGCGGCAGCAGCAACAGCCGCAGCGGCAGCAGCAGCAAAGGAGAACGCTGAGCAGTGCAATCGACGGCATAGCAGCAGCGCCACTGCTGCCACAGCGACTGAGGAGGCAAGCAGCAATTGCAATACAAACACAAACGGTACATTCGCATCCGCATCCGCATCGGCAACTGCGTCAGCAACAGCAACTGCAACATCCACTTGGTGTGGCAGCATTAATTTTCTCGTTTATATGGTTTGCTCCTTTTGCTGTTGCTGCTACAATTTTCGCAATTCGCCATCAAGGTTAGTGGGTTATTCCCCCCCCCCCCCCTCACTCTTCCTTCAGCTATCCTTGCAGATTGGTACATCGTATATATATATATATATTTTGTAGATCAAATTGCTAAATCGAAAAATATACAAATAAAGTGTTAAAATATTAACAGTTATCATCAGATCTACAGATCTTAATAAATATATATCCCTGATGCAAGGATATAAAGTGAATAGTGTCGTAAAAATCCTAATCTTGATTTGAGTTCATTTTTATTGCATTTAAAAGTCGTCAAAATTCGATTATCCAATCCAAAATGCTAAATTCCCAATTAACAATTCTCAATTCTCAATTCCCAATTAAAAATATGTTTTTCTTATTTTGGAGATCAGCAATTGGAATAAGCGATATGTCTGCAAGGGTATTTCGTATTCGGTACACCGAAGATACATTTTATTTCGTGGCTTGCTCAGTTTCAAGCTCCCCCCGCCCCTCCCCCTTCTATATGGCTTCTTAGATTTTAAACATAACTTAAATTTTAACAGAAACTTTCAACTATATGTAATATTTTTGGAAAGTGAAAGTCAGTTTTCTGAGTTTCCTAATTCTGTTTCTCTGATTTCTTCAAAATTTCTTTCGCTACAAATTCAGCTGCTAATTTATAATCTTTAATCTTTACTCCCGCTATTCCTGGGTTCCAAAACTCTAAATTCGAATTGATTTTAAAGTTTCAAACTACTTTCTGCAGAATGCTAGTTAGATTTGATGGGATAATCTGATAATAATAATTACAATAATATTTCGCCAAATTAATTTACTTTGTGATGCAAAAAGAAGAAGAAGAAACAAAACTGTTATTTAAGCTCTTTTTGCTTTTATTCTAATCAGTTCTTGATTTATTCCTCCATGTTTTGTTTCTTCTTCTTTTTTTCTTTATTTGATAATCAGCACAAAACTCCAGCTGACTGACCATTCACCCCAATCAATTCCCCCCTCCCACGCCACGCCACACCACACACACACACACACACAGACGCACACACACAAACACTTCGTCGTCGTCGATAGCATCGTTAAATCAGTCAAAGATTCGGTCTAATAGCCGAGTAGCTCTCGTGCTATGAAACCCACTTGGGACTAATTATAAGTGTGCCATCCCGTTCCAATTTCGGATTCTAATTCCATCTACCGTTCATCAGGCTCATCGTGTGTCTGCCGAGCGTGAGCGCGACAGAGAGAGCACTGAGTCTGATGAGTGGATGCGAGAAAGGAATACAATTGTCGTCACATATCGTCAAGTGGCGATTTCGTGGTGCTTACAGGTGGAGGAGGCAGAAGAAAGGAGGGAGGTGGGAGGTGGGGGAGTGTTAGGCAGGTCAATCAAATTTTTAGGCTCTGATTAGAACGCTTGCCAATACAGAGACACACACACACACACATTCAAAGCTCTCTGCTGCCAGTTCGAGCGAGCGCAAGGTCAAAGTTCAAGGTTGTCGCACACACACACACACACACACGCATACAAACAGAGATTTTTGCTGTCGGCATCGTCTGCTTGTTTTACATCTAGCAATTAACTGTACTGCTGCCCGTAAGCAGCTTCCCCTTTTAATTGTGAAATCTGCCAAACTTGTCAATCGCATCAAAGGAAACGACAAGCGACAACAACAACAACAACAATAAGCACAAAATCCCAATTAGAAGTCGGTAGGCAGCAAAAGCTTCGAAGCAACACCATCTGCATCATCTCTCTCACTCGGTCGCTCGCTCGCTCTCTTTATCTATTGCTAGCGTCCTCTCTGCTGGCGCTACGCTGGCAGCGCAGTTTGCGCTGCTGTGCCGTTTCCACTGTTTCGGCCCTGTGTGTCTGCAGGGGGGCCGGTCAGGCAGGTGGCGTTTCTTGTTTGTTTGTTTGTTTGTCTGATAAGCGACGATCATTTTGGCATTCTGCTGCTGCTGCTGCCTCTTCTGATAAGAATCGTCGGCACACTTTGTAGCTGCTGGCCAATAGCAAATGTTGTTGTTGTTGTTTATCGTAAGCGATAAGAAGAAGATTAGCGTATGACGCATTAATAAATATGATTAATAAACAGCAAAGGTAAATAAAACATGTGCAGCAAGAAAAAAACACTCGATTCTCTCAACTAGACCTGTGTCAGTAAAATAGTTCAAGACAAAACGCGCAAAATTTCAGCTGAACAAGTTTGTTCGATTGCTCTCTACCCTGTGGCAAGCTTTGAAAATTCAAATTTAATTAAAAAACAGATGAAATCGGAATCGATATTTCTCGATACCACAAATCGAAGCTTTAAATTGGAAGTCAAATATATAACATAAATTTGTACTATTGTGCAGGGTATTCAATAGTGAGTATGTTGATTGTTTGTCTTGTGTCTTGGGGTGATTAGCTACTTGTCAAGTCAGTCATTGTACTTGTTGTCGTCGCTCTGTCTGCCTTTGCATTTCGCTGCTTGTAATTGGATTTCCGCTTTTTACCAAAAAAAAAAAAATGACACGAAGAGAGCGAGAGAGAGAGAAAGGGCAAGAGGTGCAAGAGGGCAGGGCAGAGATTCGATGAGGGCAGCTGTTCGATGATAAATTTCATGCAACGATTCTGCCGATGCCGAAGCTGTTTTTTTTTTTCGCCATCTCATCTTCGACTTTGTCGCATTACAACTTTCAATTTCAATTTCAATTGCAAAAAGCTCTCGCAGCAGCAGCAGCAACGGCACTCATTATACTCCGGAGCACGTATTAAAATTTTGTTCTTGTTGTTGTTGAGGACAAGGTGCCGGGGTAGGGGGCAGTCGGTCGCTGGCACCCACCTAGAACAGAACATGCAAAGGCAAAGCTCTCACGCATGGCGCTGAGCGCTCTTTCTCTCTCTCGCACTGGCATGGTTGTTGTCTTGCGTCAGCCTCGTGCGCTCGTTCGCCTCGTTTTCGTTTCGTTTCGTTTCGTTACGCTGCTACTGCTGCTGCTGCTACTGCTGTCTACTACAGCTGCTGCTGCTGCTTCTGCTTCTTCTCTGTCTGTGAGCCGTTTCGAGCGCGTTTGTTCGTTCCGTTTCGTTCTCATCATATAACGTAGAAGCAACTTCGCTCGTGCGGCAGTTCGTGAGACTTTTCCTTATGAAAAAAGTGTATTTTGTTTAAACAAAAAATTTATAATAAAAAATATTAAAAAAAAACAAACAAATATACATATAAATATTTTATTAATTATTGCACATTGCCAGCCGCACATGATAAACGCCTAAAAAGTTGCATTAGCCGCGCGCGATTTAAATGCGAATTTAAAATTAGCATATTTCGTAAATGTTTTTTTGTGCGTGTGGATAAATGTTGTGCCTCCCAGTGGTGGGCTAGAGAGGAGAGTGTCGCCGCTGCTGCTGCGGTTGCAGGTGATAAGTGGCGAGTAGCCCAATTGGGCGACAAATTCGCTACCAGCAGCAGCGTGTGTGCAGCGTAATAATAATAATAAGAATTGCAATGCACAAGTGCAAAAGGCGAAAGGCGAGAACAAGTGGAACAGACAAATAAACAAAACGCAGCAGCAGCAGCGGCAGCGGCAGCAGCAGCGGTCGCACTCACACACACGTACGCCGACTGGCAGGCGAGCGAAATAGCGAGAGAGCGCCACGGCCACGAGTGAGAGAAGGAGAGAGAGGGAGAGCGAGTAGAGGTAGAGGAGAATGCGTGAGAATCGACTTAAAGTACAAAACTGGCGTAAGACAAACAACAACAACAACAAATCGAAAGAACGAATTTAATTAGAGAAACTTAAACGACCTCATGGCAAAAATGTTAATGTTGTAAATTAATTGTGGCCAAAATGCGATAAAAAATCAAATACACTCAACACACACACTCAGGCGCACAACAACAGCAACAAAAGTCGACACACAAAACTGTTGATTTTTATCGCGCGCCGTAAATGTGAAAAACGTATAATGAAAAGCAGCAACAACAACAAAACGCAATTTAATGAAAATCTTTTTGCTAGCACCCAAGTACAGCTTGCTCTGCGTATATACATAAACACATATATATATATGTAAGTATGTATATATATATATTTATATATATATAACGGCGCTAAATTGACATCGGGCTTCCCAAATTGTCGCGTGGCTGTTTTTTTTTTGCTTCCAATTTGTATTTGCACTTGAAAAAGCAAGAGACATACACACACAGGCACATATACAGACACACACAGTCACACATACAATTACGCGTCTGTCTACGCACATAGAACAACAAACAGAAGAGGGGGAAGAGATATACAGAGAGTCAAAGAGAGAACCGAATTTTGTATACGCTTTCTACGCTGATATTTTCGCTGTTGTCCATTTGTTGCTCACAAATTGTAAAATTTTGTTAATCTGCAATTCAAAAGAGCCGAGACACTGTTAACTGCTATTAGTCCAATTTTAAGCAAATAAATTGTGTTAGAGAGGGACAGCAAATGCGCATTAATAAGGTGCTTCAAGGCGAGTCTGTTGCATGTGCAATTATCATTCATATTTTGCATACAACATTGAGCTTTATGCGTAATTTTTTCTCATTAAGCTCACTCACAAATGCAAATATATTTGCTACATATGAAAATGGAACACACCTGAATAAGATCGATCAGCTGGTCAATGCAGAAACGCTGGCAAATATTGAGCTGCTTGCAAGTGTTTCACTACCATTAATGTGCTTGTATTGCTCTCTTAAAAGCTCTTTTGCTGTATTTACCGTTACTTAACCATTGCATTGCTTTTAAAGGCGCCCCAAACCACAGCGTGAGCTCAACTCAACTTGAACGCAACTCAAGCTTTTGGTTGGGGGAACACTTTTTTACTTCTATTTGAACTAATTTGATATCATTTCTTTGCTGCTGCTCCTGCTGCTGTCGTCTCTTGTGTGCATTGAAACGAAAACGAAAACGAGAACGAAAATCAAATCAAATCAAATTGAATTTTCAGCACACAGCTAAAACGTACGCCTTCACCACGCCCACTTGCCAAAAGCAGACAACCACCCCACCCACCCCCTACTCTTAAACCACTCCTACAACAACTGTACATAAAGTTCAATGGATCAGTGAATCAGTTGCTGTCTTCTTCTTCATCTTCTAATGCGTTGCTCTGTTGCCGAACTTCTGCACATCTGTCTAGAGTTGAGTGTCGCTTTTACACAAACACGAGCACGCACGACTCGACACGAAAAATCTTCTTTGGTCCTGGAGTGTGTGTGTGTGTGTGTGTGTGTGGGTGGGGAAGGGGGTACTTAACTCTATCGCTGGCAGCGCTGTTGGCACTGATTTCTTAAGTGTAATTAAACGGGCAGCAGCTGCTCGGTCAACATTTAGATTGCAGTATATTCCACAAATTCTATTTGCTGCTTGGCTACACCGATTCCGATGAGGCAGACGCGTGAGGCGACGCGTAAATTAAAAGCGAAGCAACCGAAATAATAGTAAACAAACAAACAAACAAACAAACAAATGGAAGCGAATGAACAGTGGGTGGAACAGTGGAAGCCAGTGGAACACTGTGCAATTGCCGGCAAGGCGCGGAGTAAACGATAGAGAGAGAGAGAGTGAGAGTTATTCAGTGAGCGTTGGCGTTGACTGCGACTGCGACTGCGGCGTCAGCATTGAAGTCGACGTTTGTTGGTGCTTTGCATAAACCAAACGCAACAACTTTTTACCTAAACGAATCAAAAAGTTTTTCGGCCCATGCCAAGGGACATGAAAGGACAACACTTTGTCTCTGTGTGTGAGTGCCTGTGGAGTGAAAGAGATAGGGTGAGTGAGGGAATCTGCCGCAGCAGCTTTAATATATATTTCTTGCCACTGCTTCTGCTTCTGCTTCTGCTTTCTTCTTTCTTCTCATCCTGCTCGTCCTATGCGTGGTTGTCTTCTTCCTTTTCTTCTGTAAGCGTCTTGAGCCGCCGGACCTAGATGAAGTGCGGCAACATGGCCAAGTGCAACTTTTGATTCAACATTTTTAGCAGCAGCCACAATTAAGCCAAGCGAAATTTGATTAAACCCAAAGAGCTAACTTAATTTTCAACCAGTCTCCCAAATTATTCGCTTATGCAGCAGATGCAAAGAGTACTCGAAAGTGCAACAGAATATCTGACACTCATTATTATTATACAATATTTCAGCTATCTCTTTTCAAATTGTTTCAATTCCAGATCAGTATATATATTTATGTATGTAATCTGAATGTGAATGTTATGAATATAGACTCGGCACGAATATTTGCGTCGCACTCAGCCAGTTATTCACATGTCGAATCCGTACGTGCCTCGAATAAATTGTAAAATGTGCATAGCTATTGATAGCCAGCTTTTTGCTATTCGCAATTTGCCATTTGCCATTTGCTATGGCGAATACGATTATCAATTGACCATAAACGTTACGCAACGTTTATTAATTGCTACTCGTTAATTGTTAATCGTTAAATGTTACTCGTTACGTATTACTCGTTAGTATTTTGTGGCAATTAACAAGAATCACTCAAATTTCACTTGCATATTACGACTACATACTATAACTACATCTATATTTGGAATCAAAGACACAACACAGCTTGGAACTTATGGAACTGGAACGCCCCTCCCCCTCCCCCCATTGTTCTTTAGCATTATTTCTATATTTGTAATTCTTTATTTTTCCTTCATATAAACAGTTATTTTTCATTATAGCAAACATTGTTGAAGGGTATTCGGCATTTGTCATATGACCAAATTACTAAAAGCTCTCTTGCTTGATTGATGGATTGATTGAGTAGTTGATTGACTTAGACAGGCAGCCAGTTACTCAGTTTTGCATCGAAATCGCATTAATTAACTAAATTGTTGCAATTCCAATTTTTATGCAGTTTCACGCAGTGATTTATTGCTCAATTGAATTGGCATGTTAAACCGTTTAGTGGGCGACAGAGAGAGACAGAGAGAGAGACAGTGGGAGTGAGAGGGAGGCAAACCAGAGTTGTAGTGAATGTGCCACACCCACAAACAGCATAGCACCCACACCCTCCTCCCCCCCTCATACACAAATTTATTGATTTTGTTTTGGCGGTTTTTTTTTTTTTTTTTTAAATTTTCTAGTTTTTGCGTCCTACATCCATACATAAAGTCCTTTGGCTTATTTGCCACTTGTACTAAAAGTTCGCTGAAAGCACAAACCCACACACACACACACACACACACACACACACGCACACATGGAGCATCTCTATGTTTCGGTGCGGGATTCTAGCGATAAAATTGTTATTTATTGATTTTCATTTATGCTTTCCCTGCGGTGTTTTTGTCCACTAAACAGCTGCTACATGCTTTATGTTCAGCCCAGCCCAGCCCCACCCACCCACGCACCTCTTGGCTAACCCCCTCATACTGTGCACAGCTTCCAAATGAGTGAATGTGCGCCACCCCAGAGTGAACCACATTGAGCAATAATATGTTTTACCTACCGCTTTTTATGACTAAACATTAAAACATCTTTATATATGTATATATCGTATATATATATATATATATATATATATTAATTTGTTATTAATAAATGAATGAACAGTTTTAAATATTTGCAAATTGTATATTCATGCAAGCTTGAGAAGGCAACTGGGTTTTTTTTTATTATATATTACTAAATTGTATGCTTAGTGCTAATACTAAATATATCTGTAAATTAATAATAAATTAATAATAAATTTATTATAAATTAATAATAATAATTGAGAAACAAATTGGAATTAAGTTGAGCTGCAAAGTTGATTTTCAAATTAGAATTTTACTTTCTCTCATCTGGCCTAAAACATAAATAAACTAAAAATTAATAACAAATGAAATTAAATTTACAGTTGCAAACTATGCACAATTTAAGTATTTTGTTTACTCCTTTATATTTGTTGTTAAAAATTTAAAATTTGTCTTTTATTTATATATATATATATATAATTTTTTTACTCTAATCTTTGAACTATTTAAAGCATAATGGATAATTGAAAAATTAACTGAAAAATTAAATAAAAAATAAAAAATTAAATGAAAAATTAAAAATTAAATGAAAAATTAAAAATTCAATAAAAATGAAAAATTTAATGAAAAATGAAATGAAAATGAAGTTGAAGTTGAGTAGAGGTGCTTGCCACATTGAGGTGCGTGGCAACTGACTTGACAGAAGGATGCTACACAGTTTTTTTTTTGTTTTTTATTTATTATATTTTTTTATCGTTTTTTTTTGTTGTTTTTTTTTCACTTTTGCGGGGGAATTGCGTGGTTTGGGGGGGGGGGAGTTCTTGGATCGGGCGAGTGGGTTCTCGGTATTTATTCGGCTTTCAGGTGAACTTTATTCTTTTCTTCTTCTTTTGCTTCTGTTGCTGCTGGCAACAACTGCTGGGCGCCATAAAAATGTGTGGTTATGCGTGTGTATGTGTGTGTGTGTGGTTGGTGGTGTGTGTGAGTCTCTGTTAAATTATTATGAATGGCACACGGCCTTCAAGCAGTGCTTGCACCATGGGCAAATTGTACAAAAAAGTTTGCAATATTTTCGCGAGCCGCATAGTTTTACCAGTGTTGAAAAATGCCCAACTTTTAATCGAATTGTAATTGAAATAAATATAGGAATTTCCCTGAAGACAAAAGTTGAAGCTTAAAAGTTTAACGCATTTTGGTTCGTAATTTGAACTGTGAAAAGTCAAAAGTCTAGCAGCTGTTCACATTTGTGGCACACACAGTTCTCTTCATACGTCTGTTAGGTTGTTTGCCACAAAATGTGTCCAGTTCGACCACTGTGTTTCCCTGGGATATGCTTCATAAAATATTGCATACATTTCTATCTCAAACTTGCTCTCGCTCTGCGCTCTGTTGCTGCCCCAATCTCTGTCCCTGTCCCTGTCGCTGTCACTCTCGCTGCTCTGTTGCAAATGTTTGTTATTTTAATTGTTTCTCAAGTTGACATATATGTATTTACCGTTATATTATAAATATATAAATATATATATATATATATATATATATATGTTTTCGCCTTGCTTCGCTTTGTGTTTGATTCGCTTTCATCTTTTGTACTTCAAATTGTGTTCATCTCTTAAAACCGCTTTATTATTATTCTTTATTGCGCACTTTCTGGGCCTGGGGGGGCGGATCGGGTCGGGTTAATGGGCCCAGAGTGGAAACGGGGTTGTGTATTGTGAATTGATGTCTTCTAAGACTTGTGTGTGTGTGTGTGTGTCTGTGTGTGTTGGCACATTGTCGTTCAGGCCGGCCGGCATGTGTATTTTAATTTCCGTTTTCCGTTACATGCCGCTGTCATCGTTATCGTTATCGTTATCGCCATCGTCATCGCCATCGTCATCGCAGTTTTTCACTCGCTGTCATTGTCCTCGTCTCCTTGCGTCCTTGCCTCCTTGCCTCCTTGCTGGTGTCGTCACTGCCTCCAGCCCGCCCATGTTTGATTTGAATAGGCTTTGTTGTCCGTTGCCACTCACTTAAGTATCTGTGCATCTGTGTATCTGTGTGCCTCACTCGCCGCAGTGTCAAGCATATGATTCTATTTCAAATCGAATAATGCTTGCCGTTAAACACACAGAATCTGTCCATGAATAGCAATACGAATTGAATTGTATTTTTAGTTTAACTTTTATCAACGAAATGAGAACCAAACATGCAACATCAAAATGTATTACTTAAAATATATATTGTTGTTGTTGCAGTTGTTGTTGTTGTTGTTGTTGCATTTGTTGTTGTTGCTGACAATGCAATTCCGACTGGAAGTGTTTGATCTGACGAGACTGTTGGCACTTGAGAACTGATGCAGCTGATGCAAAATGCATGTTACTGCCAGCCTTGCCTGAAGCCATTACCTTGTTGTCAAGCACACACACACACACACAAATTCACACACACACACACACACACACATGCACACACACTCACATAGTTTGTCATCAATCTGTCAGTGAAAGTTAAACAAACTGAAAGCTGACCATTTCGACAGGAGAGCAAAACAAATTTCCATTACGAATTCCCCATTTTTGCAATGACAGCAAAATTTGCTTTGAGCCAAAGTTGTTTGGCAAAAACTTTTGCACAGCATTCATTTGAGGCAACATCATCAGCAGCAGCAACAGCAGCAACAGCAGCAGCAGCTGGAGCCGAGTTTTTTTTTTTTTTTGCTCGGATGTATTTACAAATTGCATCATGTCGCTTTTGCTCAAAAAGATTTCAATTAAAGTTCTTGTGCAACATCCTTGCCACATACCCAAGCCCCGCCCAATCCAATCCAATCTTAGCCAGGCCCCGTTCAGTTCTCAAAGGAACTGGTAATGACAGCGACAGTGACATATATCTTTAAATACTCACATCTGCCAACTGCTCGGAAATGCAACGAATTGAGGTTGACATATAACACACACGCACACACACACACACACGCACACACACACGCACACACACACACACACAGACAGAGAGAGACTCTCTAAAGAACATCTGGCAGCCATGTGTATAACTAAGCCATCATTTTGCCAGTGCACTTTACTTAATGACATTGATCTGGTTGCACAAAAGAATGCATTTGACATTTTTAATGTGTAGTACTTTCTGCACTTAAATAAAACAAGTCGAAAATAGTTGTTTATTTCATTTATATATATATGTATTTCAAGGTTAGGATTCATTTCTATAGACATATTTCTATTTGAAACTCAGAGATCGGGGGTCTGCAGCTCGAGACTTTATCTTCAGAAAGTAAGTTGCAAGGAAACGATTTGAGTCCTGAACTTTTGTGCCCTTAACGATGTGTGAACGTAAGGAATACCAACCAGAGAGAGACAGAGATATGCTAGAGAAAAAGCGAGAGAGCGAGTTAAGAGTGAGAATGGAGAGAGACAGAGAGAGAGAGAGAGAGAGAGAGAGAGAGATCTAAGTAAATAAAAACGTGAGTTGCATGACATTAAAGTTGATCTAATGACCGACTACGTGAGTTGACTGCCCAACGGCCTTCTTATTTATGGCCAAGTAGCTGTGGGGCATTCTCGAGGGTGTGTATGTGTGTGTGTGTATGCGTGCAGTAGTAGTAGTGAGGGAAGTGTGGCATGTCCATTAACGGCTACAAAGCGGATTAGCCAACTGGCAGCGTTGACGGCCTTGTGGTGTGCCCAAAAATACAATATTTGTTTGGCTCTGTGTGCGTATTAAGGCAAAGAGCATTTTTAATGCAAATTGTTGAAATGCCAAGACGAGGCTGAGAATGCGAGAGCACCCATTCAAAAATCAAATAAAAAAAACCAGTGAGCAGCCCCATCTTCGGGCATGCCGAATATCACATACCCTTTGTAGATTGAAATTTTTACTCCGAACTAGCTTAAGGTATAAATTTTATTTCGATTTTCTCTGGCTGTCTATTGCAAATATATTGTATCAGAATGGGTGACATGTGTGGCCACGCCCATCTCGATCGTACAGCTGAAACTGATCCATTCCAAGGGAAAGGAAAGGAACAAATTCGCATAGAAGCGGACAGACAGAGGGACATGGCTATAACTGCTCGCATAGTGATGTTGATCAAGAATATATATATAATTACTATATATATATATAGTAATCGGAGGCTTCTCTTTCAATGCGTTACAAGCTTGATGAGGAGCCTGAAGAAGGCAGCCTCTGCAAGGGCAACGAGCAGAAACGCTCTTTTTGGTTATGGACGAAGCTCTTATTGCACAAACACAATCAAATTATAACTGCCAGTGGTGGGGCGGTGGGGAAGAGGGGATGGGAGGGGGAGAGGGATGGGGAAGAGGTGTTGCGGTTATGCGTTGGACGCTGGCTGAGGTTGATGTTGAAAGTATGCTGAATAAGGGCCATGAAATAAAATTAAAGCACTTAAAAAATGTTCATTACATATATTTAAGCACGCCCAAGAACTGTAATGTGACGTGCCACACACCCACCCATACACACACACACACACACATACATATATATATATTAATAAAGACATCAAGAATTGATGGCATCGAAGAAATTTCCTTGAATTCCATTGTTTTATTTTCATTGTTTTGAAATATTCTCAAATTGCCCACTGGAAAAAGCCTCACAGAACACCAAAGAAAATATACAACTTTTAAATCTTATGATTTCTATACATAAGTTATGTGCATTGCTTGAGTTTTTCATTTTCAATTTTCCATTTTCCATATATATTTATTTATTTATGACAAATACTATTTTATTTTTGCTACAAAATGCATTTTTTGCCACATTTCTTGCAACAAATCCAAATGTAGTCGACTTTTTTGGGAATGATTTTGCGTTTTTTTGGGGGATGGAGGGTGTGTGCCGTGTGTGTTGAGTGTGTTGAGTGTGTTGTGTGTGTTGTGTGTGTTGTGTGTGTTGAGTTTGAGTTGTTGGCTGTTTTTTGCTTAATGAGTTGCGCAAATGAAATGCAAACAAAAATATGTTAAAATTCAATTTCAACTTGAACCGGCAGTCAAAATAAAACAAAAACGCGGCAAACACACACACACACACACACACACACACACACACACAGAGACACACACGCACACACACACACACGCACCCACAAAACATGTTGTCGTGGGTCGAGTGGGGGCGTTGGCGTAGGAAGGGCTGTCCCTTTAGGAAGGGCTGACAAACAGCTGTAAATTGTGCGGTCGCCTAATGGCGTTTGGCTTGATGTTGATTAGGCGTCGCTTCAACTGATAAACTCGCTCGGCAACCGCAGAGCCTTGCCACGCCCACGCACAGCAAAGCAACGCAACGCCCACAGCGCCGCTTTTCATATGGAAATTTTTCGTTGGCCACAACAACAACAAGCAACAAGCAACAACAACAACAACAACAAGCAACAACCATCAAGCAACAACAACCAACAACAGCGATTCAGTTGAAAAAGTGAAATGTAAAACTTTTTGGCACAAATATTTTTTATGCAAATTGTTTTGGCATTTATTCGTTTATATATATATATATATATATGTATATGTATATGTATATGTATATGGGCTGTAAAAGTGTGTGTGTGTGTGCGTGTGTGTGCGTGTGTGTGTGTGTGTGTTGTGTTTTCTCCCTGTTCCATTCTCTTAGCCTGTTTGTCACAACACATTGTGGCTGGCAGTTTCATAATTTAACTTTCGAGATTTGCGTTCGAGTGAAACCTGAGAGTGCAGTTCATTTCTGGGTGCCAACTTGATTAGTGGCCAAAACATACACAAACACATGTACATATATCTATATATGTATATACATAGCCTACTATATGTCACACGCTTCCACTCTAGCAGCCTTTGGGGGGCACTCTTCTCGCCGCTTCGTTTGCCAACAACAACAACAACAACACCAGCAAATGGAGGAGCAAGTCGACTTGAAGAGGCTCAAGGATCCTTTTGCGCGCCAAGTTGTTCCTCATCTCATTGTTGGTGTTGTTGTTCTTGTTGTTGTTGTTGTTTTCCCTTTCACTTTTCACGTGTCGCTGTTGTTTTTCTTGTGCATTTTGTTAATGAGACTTTTCGTTGCGATGAGTGCAACAATAATAAAAGAAAAACACATTTTTCATTTCTTGCCCAACTCTGCTCGCCAAATACCCTATTAAATATGGGTTATATATGTTAAATATATATATAATCGGTTGTTTATGTTAGATTGCTAAATTTGCCTTACTTTTGCTGAACTGCGAAACATTGCAAGCTGAGTGTTTGAGTTGATATACCCGATGGCTGTGGGGCAGCAGACGTGGCAAACGTAACTTGTGCCAAAATGGCATATAAAAGACAGCAGACGGCCCAGTTGGCTGGCCAGTCCAACTAGAGACAACCAAATGAGCCTGAGACAGAGACAGCAACAGCGAGAGAGAGAGAGAGGGAGAGGGATAGAGAGAGAGAGAGAGTGGGAAGGAGCGAAAGCAGAAAAAGAAACTGATGACGTTGTCGCACACTTAATGTTGCATACTTTTGAGGTCCTTGTGCTAGTAACGTTTCCGTTCATTCTACTTTTGCACTTCTTTGATTGTGTGTGTGCATACTATACATACATACATACATACATACATACATACATACAGACATACATATATGTACATATATATATATATATATATATTTACAGTTACTTACGCGCTGACCATATGTTCTGTCTTGCTTTCTCTCCGCAATTTAGGTGTTGCATGTGAAGCTTCCTTTGCTTCCTTCGTGCTATTATTGTGGCATGTTTAGTGAAATGCTAAATTAATTAATCATATATTTATATAAATCTTATATTATATTTAATATATTTAATCTTATTTTAATTTTAATATTCTTTTATTTTGAGCACTGCTGTAAATAGCTTCAAGTCCTTCAAACTTTCGAAAAGGGATTCTTTTGCCAAGTTTTATCAAGAGTGAGCAACTAATTGGCACAGAAACACAGACAGACGTCTGACTCTGATGCTGACGAAGAATATATATATATATATATATATACTTAATGGGGTCTGTCAGCAGGAGCAGGCAAACATTGGCTGATAGCCGATGCGGCAGCTCAAGTTGCCAACTATGACTCAATTGCACTTTGCCACTTCCTGCGAATAACTGCAACAACTACGCTCTGCAAAGTTGCCACCTGTAGTAAATACATATATAAATATATATATATGTATGTATGTATTTAAGCAACTATCATATCTTAATTTGATTCTTGAAGCAGATTTCACTTGACTTTCACTTGTTCCAAGTTCAGCTCTCTGCCCCTCTTTCAGTTCAGAAACTAAACAGCTTGCATTTCCTGCATTTTCAGCTCCAATGATTACTTTTACTGTGCGTGTGTGGGTGTGGGTGTGTGTGTGAGTGTGTGTGTGTGTGTGTGCTAGCGCGCATTGTCTTTGTGCTCGTTGTGTGTTTCTCCCGCTTTATTGCACATATCCTTTGGAAATTTCTTCAATTTGACTTCGTCTATTGCCTCAAGCATTCGAACTTGCGTCTCTGTCTCGCTTTCTGCCTGTCTGTCTGTCTGTCTGTCTGTCGGTCTGTCTGTATTTCGCATTCGCACCTGTGCGACTTTTGTCGCCCTATGGCGCCTAAAACGATGCTGTGATTTTTTCATTGCTGTGTGTCTGCCACACTTGGCAAATGCTGGGCTGCTGCCGCTGCTGCTGCTGCGTTCGCTCGCTCGCTCGTTGTTTGCCCCTAAGTTCTGCCACTTCATTTGTGGCACGCTATGTATTTGCTCTGTCTACGCTACGCTCCATCTCATCTTCCCTTCCGCCCCCACCCCTCCTACGCACCCCCCTCTCAGGCCATCTCCCTTGTCTGCCCCGTCTCTTTTTTTTCAGTCGCCTGAGCGCCTCCGGCGTCTCCTTTGTGCTGCTTTAGGACCCAAGCTGCTTGCAGTTTATATGACAGCGTTTTGGCATCGTCACAAGCACACACACACACACTCACACACACATACACTCACGCACGCACACGTACACACACACACACGGACACACACTTATCTTTATTTGTAGTCGCATCAAGCAAGAAAAAAAAAAATTGAAGAAAATTTGAGGGGGAAAAAAGCAGAATAATAATAATACAGAAACCCTTTCGGGCGCCTTAGCCTTTCACAGAAATACGAATACGAGCATATGTACACACATACATACATATATATATATATATATATATACGTATATTTGTATATATATATATATTATATATATATATTAATGTACCTCAATGTGACCGCATTTGTCTCCGTCTCCGTTTCGCTCATCACTCACTCACTTGTCAGGCTCAACACTCAGCTCAGCTCAGCACACTCTCTCTCCCTCTCTCTCTGTCTCTCTCTCTTTCTCTCTCACTCTCTCTCTCTCTCTCTCTCTCTCCCTCTCTCTCTCCCTCTACTTTTCTCTATGTGTGCATTTGCATTTGTATTCAAAACGCTTAAAGTGGATTTTTATTTCCTGTTTCTGTTACATTCTCCAGTCCCCCCCCCCCCCCGTCTCCCATCCCAGCCCTACCTCGTCGCCCCTTTCCCAGCACCTGCCACGCCCATCAACTGCCTTTCAATATGGCTGGTCTCCTTTTGTGTATTTCTAATGCCATTTTTATACGCATTCATTTTCATTTTGGGCAAACATTCGTGTAAGTACATATGAGAAAAATATTTCCATGTGGTATTTTTATATCGTCAAACAACAGCAAACAACAATAGCAACAACAACACCAACAACAACACCAACAACAACAATAACAGTATTATCCTTCTGCTCTTCAATGGTTTTGAAAATTATTGTCGATTTTGCTGCAGGCTACAAAGGATATTTGTATACGTACTCATATTTATCTATATACAATATAGATATATATATATATATATATATATATGCTTGTATGGGAATTACATTCTGATATATATATATATATCGTTTTCTATTCATGCTGATAACTGAAATTGAATAAATCAAGCCAACAACAAATAAAACACTCGACCCTCAAAACATATTTGAATCGCAGCGATTGTTGCCCCATTTTGACTTACCACACAACATATGTCCACACTTGGCCAACAAATCAAAACTAGCTTTTTAAGGTTTTTGAACATCTTCGCTGACAGTCAAAAGTTGAATTTAATTGCCTCAAAATACTCGTTTGCCAAAGTGTTGCTCAGTTTACATGGATTTTATCGATATCCGATATCGATTATGATGCAGCACTCTCTGACTTGCATATCATATTTGTATGTGTGGCAGTTATTTTTGCTGTTAACTGATTTTATGATGGTCAACAATTGCTTGCACGCCCTCGCCTCTCGTATCGAGTCCTGGCCAAGCCTGTTTTTGAGCCGTAAATAATGAATGAAGCGCAAGAGCTGAAGTAATTACGACCAGGCCAGTTTACATGGCAAGTTGGCTGGTTGTTTGTTGGTCAAGTCGTTTTGCGGTCTTCCATTGCATATCAAGCATACCATAATTATGAGCATTCATTCATTATGATCATAATCATTATCGTTAGCGGCGGGCACGCAGTTTATCGCTTGTCGCTATTTAAAGCTCATCATTTAAGCACTAAAACGTTTAATTTACATTTAATTTATGCACACACAGCTGCCACAGCTGCCACGGCTGCCGCAGCTGCCACACAGCTGCTACTGCTGCCGTCTCCAATTTTGCAACTGACAATTTGCAGTGCATTAAACGATTATAAACTAATTAGTTGTTTTGCCTCGCTGCTTTCCCTCAGCGCACACACACACACACACACACACACACACACACACACACACATATTTCGTGATGGGCGTCATTAAGTCGAGAAGAAGTTGAACGCGAAATTAATCGCACATTTCAGTTGCTCATCCATAAATCATGTTAATTGACAGTCAGCGACGACGAATCGGCGAATCGGCGAATCGGCGAATCGAATCCGTCGGAATTTGCAATAAATTTCAATTGTCAACACTGATGACTAATTCCACACAATACTATTGTGGCACAAGTGGCTCAACTTGCCACCATAATTATTGGCAATTCGATTAAAACTGATATAGGGTAAAACTGATGACGACAAATTGACGAGCTACTTTAGGTAGCGACCAGTTGCCTGATCTTCAGCTATCTGCAATTATGCTGCTCCGCCCCCCCCCCCCTCCATCAAGGACCTCTTGCGTCTCGACTCATTATCCCATCATTATTTGCTTCGGCGAACACTTGTCGCTTGAAGTCCCATTACCAACTGCATCTCTGCTCGACAAGGACTCTTCGTGCACACTTCCACTTACTCATCAATGTTAGGGATTTAATGGTGCCCATTACATTTCCTAGAATCAATGCCATCCACTTTCACCTGAACCGTAAGGGAATTGAGTTGATGATGTGATTGAATTCGAGTGTTCTTTATTTTACTTTGTCATTTTCTGGTCTTATTAAGTGAGTGTCAGCTTAACTGAACTTAACTTAATATTTGTCATTTATGTAAGCTCCAGTTCGATTATCTTTCATTTTTCTTACTTTGTCGTCGTCGTCGTCGTCGTCGTCGTCGTCATGCTGCAGTTCAACAGTTTGACAGTTTAAGTCTGCTTGGCTTCAAATTGAAATGGCTTAGTCGAATGGCTGGCAAACTTTGTGTCGTCTCCACCAATGCCACTCAATTTAAAGCACCAACTTTGAAGTTGCTGTGCGCACGCACACGTGCCTGCACAGCCATATCTATATATATCTAGATATATATATATATATATATATATAAGATATATAATCATGGCAATGCCTGCTGGGCACACATGACGTATGAGCAATTTGAGGCCGTCTCGAGTCTGTTGCGGAGGCAGTTTTCCATTCCATTTTGCAAGTAACTGCTTGCAGTTTATAGCGCCTCACATGTGCTATCAATGTGTTAACACACACCCACACCCACGCACACATACTCGCACACGCACACGCACACCCACACACATGAATACACACAGCAGCCGTTGCTTTCGCTGTCTATCTCTCTCACTCCTGTGTGCTGCATGCATTTTTCTAGGACATTAGCACACAGACAACAAGAGCGTCAGCAAATAGCGCACATTATAAGGCAGCAATACACAAGCACACCCCAATACCCATCTATATATATATATACATCTGTCTATATACATATATATATATATCTATATATATGTACAGTCAGTTAGATTGTCGAGACAGACTAGAGTCGATTGTTGCTACAAGCATAATCGTTGCTTATTGGCAGCTGCTGCTGCTGTTTCTCCCATTGCCTATAAAAGCGTTAGAGATGAAAACGCTGATGGCGCAGCTGAGTTGCCGCAGCGATTCCCGTTAACAGAATCTCAGCGATTACGCCCATATTTCAATGAATTGAACTTGCAACATGTGCTTGGCTAAGTGCCTCAATGAATCGCATACAATAAATTGTAAGCACTCGTTGGCTTAAGTTTCTTTAATTTACACTTGAAATTATGCTTCCCAATTGGATTTATTATTTATTTATTTTTATTTCTCTTTTTATTTTTCTTTATTTTCCGAGTTTTTCTGAGTTTTTCGCAGTCGTTTTGCATTTCGCCCACAATTTCGCTGCGCGGAACAACTCGCTTCCAATGCTTTTGTGTGTGTGTGTGTGTATCTGTGTGGAGAAGTATTTGTCGCACCTGCCTCCTGTCACAGCCCCAAGCAGTCTCCTTTGGCATTTACCTCCCCCCCCCCTTCGTACACTTTTTCCGCTTTCCATTGCCTTTTTAACTTTGCCTTTGCGCCAGAGCATAAAGCATACTTTTAGGCAGCCATTTTCACTGTCACATTTAATTGAGTTTGGCTCGGCTGGCTAAAAGCGCTAAAAGCAGCGTCATTACTACCTTCAACTCATGCACAACATTTTTAAGATGCCGAAACCCATCCTCCCCCCACCTCCATCTACACCCATCCACTTATTGTTTGCCCGGCAAGCGCACCATTTAATTGTCAAATGGCTCTGGCAGCGACTCGACTTGCCCGACGTGTTCGTGATGGCCAGAAGGAGTCGAGTGACGAGAGTGGGTAGTGGGGCGTGGGGGGTGGCTAGTATGGGGCATCTATGTCTCTGACGTGACATTTGTTGCAAGCCAAGCTATTTTTATGGCCATCCGCAGAGTCTGACGACTTTCCCTGCGCCCCTCTTCCGCAAAAGAAAAAAGAAGACGAAACTTATTGGTTGTCCCTTCGCATACTATGCTGCTGCTGCTGCTGCTGCTTCTTCCTGTTCTTCTTCTTCTTCTGCTGCTTCAACTTCCTCTTAGCCGCATTGTCACTTGCCTTCTGGCCCTTTCTGACGTCATTTTTATTCGCGTCCGTTCAATTTTGACGCTCAATTTGCAGTCACAAAAGAAATTACAACTCAAAAACAGATGAAAGCCAAAAACAAAAAAAAAAACCAAAAAAAAGGGGGAAAATGGCAGGTGGCAGAATAGGTGGTTGGGTGGTTGGCTGGTTGGGCTGTTGGTTGGTTGATGGTGGCATGGGGCATGATGCGGTGTCTTGTGTATTTTCGGCTTTGGCAGGATGTCGGCTTTTAAGACCATCGACTGCCAAAAATCAAATGAAACATTTTTGTTATCCACATTTTGCTTGCTTCTCATTTTTTGATTATTTTTATTGCATTTTGCGCTTTGATTTCATTTTGGCAGCTGGCATTAAAGTGGGCGTGGCTGGGCGCTAATACCTTGACAACCGCAGCCACTGTGACGCCTTTTGATGTCGCCGCTGCTGGAGGCGTTGCCCCAAAACCACTTTCGCCACAAAATCGTTTTTTTTTTTTGAAACATTTTTACACAATTTTCTCATTTTACATCTTCGATTACATAAACTGTACATATATATATGTATATATTAACTGTATATAGTTGAGTTATTATAGCCATATCTGACTGTCCGTCTGTCTGTCTGCTTGTCTGATTTTATGCAAATGCAAATAGCACAAAAGTACAAAAAATTATGTGTTCTGTAAGCCATTGAGGAAACATAGAGAAACAATGTTTTTTCTGTACATATGTGCTATTTGGCAGTATTTATGGATATATATATATATATGCTTCCCATGGGAGATGTCGATCGAAAGCTGAGCGGACAAAATATTGGCGAAATTGCAGCGAAAGCGATTTAGATGGAAACTGCTCGAGGATAAGCTATGCTCGAGGATAAGTCAGTTCTGAGCTTTAGTCAAGAGTCAAATAGAGAAGCAGCGACCAACACACACACACACACCAACACGCACACACCTACACGCACACCAACTCACACACACACTGACACAGTTATGAAGACGCTTTCTTGTGGGTGTCAAGTCTTGTCTGCTTGACATCAATTGACTTTTAAGGCACGAACATACACACACACACACACTTACACACACACTTACACCCACACACACACATATATGCTCACCGTCGTACATGTCCTTTGCCCCTCCCTTCGTGTGCTACTCCTGATAGCCACCTTTTAATTATGTTGTCGTTCAATCTAATTACAATTTTTGGACAAGCATTTTGAAAATGCAAACTATTTTGTGAATTATGCAACACTTGCAGCATAGTGGGGCATAGTGCAAATGGTTGAGTGCATAAGTGTGGGTGTGTTCATGTGTGTGTGTGTGTGTGTGTGTGCATGCATGCATGCATGCATAGGCGGCAACGTGGGCGTGCCAAGCGGGTTAAGTGTGTGTTAGCAACAAATTCATGGCATACACAGTGGCGCCTAGAGATGATGACAACAAGAACAACAATAGCACCGACAACGTTGACACACATATGCAAATTGCAACGCTATTAACAGCAACAACAACACCAAACAATAACAACAACAACAACAACAACAATGTGTGTGCGAGTGTGTCTGTGTGAGAGTGGATCAATACGTTTGACACTAATTTGGGGGGCATTTGCACTGAGTTTCATTTAGAATGGCATTGTCATTGCCCAACAACAACAACAGCAACAACAACAACAACAACAACAACAGCAACAACAACATCATCATCAGCATTATCATTGTTGTTGAAGACTCGTAGCCAAAATCCCCAATACAAAAGATTCAAATTGCAGCTGGGCCAACAAACCGACACACAAGTGACAAAGAGACGTAGAGCGCGAGGTGACTAACAGCCAGGCACAAGGGAAAACAAAAAACAAACACCGACATTGCGAGAGAGAGAGAGAGAGAAGAGATATATATATAGAGAGA